>CM064533.1:30800588-31068787 GCA_032716605.1 Paralithodes platypus
GGAATAGGAAGTGCAAGAGCAGCAGTAGTGAAGAACACAGAGGATGTGGAAATGCCATTATGGCAGGTGATAATATTATGTCTGAGGACGGTGAAAGTGGAAACTGCCAACAACTGGTAGGAACTAAGAAATGATGACCAAACAATGCTGTGCAGTAATTATAAACAGCTGTTGTATCGAGCGTGAAGGCACGAATGAAAGGAGATAATATGGTATTATGATAGAATTAATTAGTGATAATGACCAAACACATTGGTATTGGAAGGGGTGTAATCCAAAAGTACTGGATGTATTGATGACCATTTCATAATTGAAAACTAATATTAACCATTTTAAGGCAATTTTGTTGTTGTTGATCAGAGATTAGATGCACTAGAGTGACTAGAGGATAACACCAGGTTGCTTGAGGACAAGACCAGGAACATAGTTTGAGAGCAAGTGTATGAGGTAGGATAGCTGAGTGCAACCTGGTCACTATGGGTGTTGAGTAACTTGAATAGTTGAAGGAGAATCGCGTAAGAAAATTACATGGAACATATAATTACTAGCAATAGTAACCCATATATTTGAGAATGGCCTTCAAATCAGCAACCTTGAAGTAGTTGATACCAAGAGAACAGAGAAAACTGATCAACAAGCATCAAGGATGTTAGTAGTTAAATTGAATTATATAGATCAGAAACAGAAAGTACTCAGACATATGAGGAAATTGAGCAAAATAGAGGCGTGGCAGGATGTGCAGGTGTTCGCATATAGAACAAAGCATGAGCAAGGAAAGGTTTCTGTGATGAAAACATAATTAAAGAATAGAAAAAGCAAGGGAGAAAAGCTTAATTTAGCTGGTGAAGAAATACATTTGAATGTTATTTAATGTTAACTGTAATGAATTGATTTTCAGACCTTGAGTGTATGGCAAGAGAAAACCAGCCAGATTTAATTATGATACAAGGACAAATGGACCAGTTTGCATTTAAGTGATGCAGACATTGGCCTTAATGCTTATTAGATATTCAGGAAAGATAGAGAACACATGGGAGATGGTGGCTGTATGCTTTACTTTAAGAGCTGGACCAAAGCAAAGTTTGACGAAGATATAATGAACGAACACAAATATTCAGCGGGGAGAAACATAGAATCCCAATGCAGTAAGTATTTACTGGGAGTGTGCTGTGTGAGTCCTTCAGCATCTGTGAATTGCAAAGCCCTATTTACAAAAATAGGAGATATATGCGACCAATAAAGGTACCGTATTGTATGTGGAGCCTTCAACCCAAGTATTAAGCATGCATAACTGGGAACTTTGCTCTCAGGGTGAGAGGGAGAGTTATATGTTTTAACCTTTAGTGATACACACGTTTTCAACTCAATACGTTCATAAACCTGCCTGATAATGAGTTTGATCCAAATTTAGTGGAGAGCACAATTTGTTGGGATCTATTATGAATAATGAACTGGCTCATAAAATTGAAGAGAGTAAAGCTACGACTACAAGAAGGTAAACTTCAAGGACATGAGGAGGGACATTATTGAGTTAAACTGGAGATAACATTTTGGAAACATAGCTGCAAGTGTGATATGGAAAAGTTTCAAATATAAGCACAATGACATTGTGGCCAAATATATCCCCAAAATTGCGAAATCCAACAGAAACAAAATACACTGTGGTAGAATAAAAAGTTACAGAAGACAAGTAGACACGTAATTAGATGGTAGCAGCGTTTCAAAGAAACACAAAATCACCAAGATATACAGTATAAGATACAAAAAGTAAATCAATTCAGTAGGAAGAAAAAATCGAAAAACCAAGATAAATTATGAGCGTAAAATGGCCAGAAATGTGAAGATAAATCCCAAGGCATATTACAGATATGCAAAGAACAAATTGACCGTGGAATGCTTGTGCACCCACTAATAGTAGAAAACAACATGAGCATATCCGACAACCAAGCTATTGCCAACACATTACACACTTACTTTTCTACTGTGTATGCAGAAGAAAAAAAAATGATGTAATGCATACTAATATATTTAAAGACTTGGGAAGACCAGTGACAGAACCCTTGAGAGCCTGATATTCTGGAAAAGTCTATCAACAGATGTTCCAGAGGACTGGCGACTTGCAAATATGACAAACAAATTTACAAAAGGCTCACAAACATTAGCATGCTACTATAGACTGACAAGCTTAATGTCACAACTCAGCAAAATTATGGAATCACTGATTAATTAGACACACTGAAACCTCACCCAAGACACAGAATAATCAGAGAAAACCAGCACAGATTCATCAAAGGGAAGTTTAACAATGTTTGTGTTTATGGTAACAGTAACCAAGTATGCTGATTCTGGTTATCCTGTGGAGGTCATAAAGATTATTCAAAAGGGTTTTGACAAAGTACCACTTGAAAGACTTACAGAAAATTTATGCTCAAGGAATTCATCTAAACACTGCAAGCTAGATAAGATCCTGATTGACAATGAGAGCACTGAGCTGTAACTCAGGGCAAAAGGCCTGAGTGGACAAGTGTATAGAGTGGTTGTTTTTGTTTTCTATGTGTATGAAGGAGACAAAAGAAAGGCAAAGCTGCCTGTAACAAGTGTCCTCCACCAAAGTTGAAAGACTGACAGAGTTAAAACGAAGGGACATTAGAGTAAAAATGTCTAGACACATGGAGTTTGAAGCAGTTCAATCATAGGATGAGGGAAAGACAGATTGAGAGAGATATTTCCAGAGCTCCCTTGTTAAGTAGAAGACTGTTCGATACATGGGCGCACTGGGCCCCTATACAGAGCAAGAAGCTTTGCCGGGGTAAAGAACCCACTTCTGGGAAGCTGTTTTAGTAAGAGTGGTAATATGATCTTTCCAAGAAAGGCCAGACGAAAATGAAACACCAAGAATACGAGAGGAGATGAAGGGTTGATTTGTGTATTGTTGAAGCATAAGGGATAGACCTGTCGAAGCTCTTGATGGGTAAATAAATGGAGAAATTGGTTTTGGAAGCATTGAAAGTAACAAGATTTTCTCTGCCCCAATTGGGTGATTGCTTGCTGGGTCGTTCTGGGAAACTAATTGAATAGTGTAGGTAGAGTCATCAGTATATGAATGGATAGGACTGGAGGTGCAGTTGTGATCATTAATGAATATTAGAAAGAGAACTGGAGGCAGAACAAAATCCTGAGGGACAACCAGAACTGATAGGTGGAGGAGTGAGCGGTGGCCATCCACAACCAGAGTTATGGAACGACCTGAGAGGAAATTAGAACAAAGTCACAGATGGAGGGATAGAAACCCGTAGGAGGGTTGTTTTGAGATTAGAGATTTGTGCCAGACCTAACAAAGGCTTTCGATATGCTTAGCACAAGAGGAATGGTCTCACCGAAATCCCAAAAGGGGATGACCAAGAGTTAGTAAGATAAAAAAGAAGATCACCAGTAGAACGTCCCTTATGGAAACGATACTGGCGATCCTCAAAGGTCAGTTGAGGGAGCAACTTTTTGTTTTGTATATGTGAAAGACTTTGACGAGGGAATAATTAAGTATCTGTTGGAATTTCCTGACAATACCAAGCTCTTCACCAAATCTGCCTCTTCTACAGAAATTGACATCCTCCATCAAGATCTATGCAAGTTAACACAGTGGTTAGAAGACTGGAAAATGCTCTGCAATGTCGAAAATGTGCCTACACATCGGATATGCAAATGCCAATTATCTATATCAAATTGGAGAACAGATATCAAGTGTCCAGAAGAACAAAGACCTTGGGCTTATGTTACGTCCTGGGATATATAAACACTGGGCTCTTTCTATTGGACTAGGTATGCGGCAACAAGCAACAACGGAAAACGCTAGATCCAACCCTTATCTATAAACCCAGGCAACAAACCACCCTAAACCGTCAAGAGTCCTGCCTGGACAACGAGGTATCTTATGACTCGTTTACAGGGTGCACGCACTATAGACTGCTGATAGTCAAGCAGGCTATATAAAAGATCACACAATTAAGTTGACTTAAAGCTTCAAGGAAAAGATAGATAACGGAATTAAATTGCAGAAACAATTTAATAACAAACTAGAAGAAAGTACATTTAACGTTACGTTAATTAATACAACTAATCACCCCTGCGTGAAAGAAGGTGAAAGCAAACAGTCCTCAAAACATCGTACAGGTAGACAAGATGCGGGTTTCTAAACTGCATGCAGCTACTGTAGGATCTGATGCTTAGCAAAGAAAGTACGTTACGGATTTACAGAACTCTTAACTCATAAGCAGGAATAAATACTAGTGATAGGCCATACAGTGTATAATGGCATAGGTATAATTAAATAAAGGCAGCAACTCGCAACATAACCACATACAGGTGTGCTTCTCACTCTTAGTCAGGCAAGCCTGCTCGGACAGAGTCTCTAAGCCACACCCTGACTCACAATGCTCACAAAAACGGTAAACTGTGGCACAATAACAAGCATACAGAGATAATAAACACCTAGCTGTTATTTGCCAGGTGGCAGAGGTCTAGCCGGAAGGATATAGGCTTCGGATACCCGGGCTGAGCCACCTGCTCTAGCCTAGGGACGTTCCCAAGTCTGTGCGCCAAATTACTCTAATTGAAAGGGTGCTCTCTTGAGAGACTCAGATCGCAAGTATCTGACTCTCTCCTGGCGACCCTAAAACAAAAGCAAGACGTGCTAGCGCAGTGCTGAGTGGACTAGGCAAGGGCCCTCACACAACACAACACTAGATACACAGGGACACAGACAAGAAAATGCCCCCAGACTCCCATGGGTATCCTAGTAAAGTCGTGCGGGTCCACAGGACTCGCACCAGCAGACTTTACTTAAAGGATCGCAAAAAGCCTCCCCTCCGGTCTAGCCCCTGCTAACCTGACACAAGAACACACTAGCAAGCATGAAACCACCAAATATGAGACAACAAAAAAGCTTCCTAGGTCTCATTAACAATTACGTCTCTGCATAAGGCCCAAAATCCTATCTAGTTATCTGAGAGCTCGTCGTTAATACAATAATAGATATAAGGTCTATCAAGGGGATGGGATAATTAAATAGATTGGTGAAGTAGTGGAAGGAAGGTATACAAAGTAAGAGAGAAAGTTTCTAAGTGGGGTTGAGATGGATAGATATCAAGGGGGTCCGAAGGGTACGACAGTGAGGTGAGCTCTGAGTCTTGAATCTGTCTGGACCCCACCCTAGGCATACAAAATACATCCCAGGCTTGGCAACAATCAACACTGTTGCCTGGTCAAAATCCTCTACCCCGTGCGTGAATCGAAACTAAGCCTAACGTTGCAATCAAATGCATATGGCAACGCTTCAGGCTCGTCCCAAGCTGGCAAGCGAAGCAACGTCCCAAGCCGGTCTCTCTCTCCCGCTCGTCTCCTCCCGCCCTCACTAGACTTACATCTTATAATTTTATTATAATGAAATAATCAACTATCGAGAATAAAATATACTAAGATGCGTTGGTTAAGAATAAGGGCAGCTTCAAGCTGTGAAACAACATAAGAATATCCCAGACATTAGTTACGTTGTCGTAGGATATATATTAAGGAAAAGCCTGCCGGCCGGCTGCCACCAGCCGGTTTCTAAACGGCTGGGCGGCCGACGCGCGCGCATGCCCGCACGTGGTTACTATGCAGAAGCGTCACAGCTCCCCCAAGATATAAGACCCTTGACTAAGTTCTTCATATCTAACAGAAAGCTTCTCATAGTACCACACACTGTTGCGACACAAGGCACTATATATAAAAAAAATAAAGACTGTTGCTCTCCACCGAGCAAGTTCAACTAACTCAGCGACAATAAGCGAAAACATTCAACTTAGATACTGCTACAACATCTTATAAAAAATTCTACACGTTATAAAAATAAAGAGTTTTTATAAGCTTTTTGCTTTTTTATTTTTTTTATTTTTCGGCTGAACTACAGTGACAGCCTATTTTCCTCCACACTCAACCCTCAATCCTGTGGCAGTCTAACCAACATGATCCACCCTTGATAGACAATCCGCTATCACGTTATCAGAACCGGCAATATGGCGTATGTCCAAATTATACTCCTGAAGCATGAGTGACCACCTGGTCAGCCTCATATTCCGGTTATGAAACTGATTCAAGAATTTCAGAGGGTGATGATCGGTATAAACCACTACGACTGGTCCGAAAGCAGGAACATATACATCGAAGTGCCTGAGCGCCAGCACTATCGCCAGTTCTTTTTCAATTACAGAGTAATTCCTTTGTGCACTATTGAATTTTTTACTGTAAAAACTCACTGGATGTTCGATACCTTCATCATCTGTCTGTAACAAGACAGCCCCAGCCCCTACGCCACTGGCATCAGTCGCCAGCTGAAAAGGTCTGCTGAAGTCCGGTGCCCTGAGTATGGGGTGGGTACATAACAGGTGTTTCACCAAGGAAAACGCCTCTGCACACTCAGGAGACCACCGGAACTTCTTGTCCTTAGATAATAAGTCAGTTAAAGGTGCAAGTACAGTCGAATAGCCTTTGATGAAGCGACGATAATAGCCTATCATACCTAGAAACCGCATGATTTGTTTCTTAGTCGTAGGCTGGGGAAACTGATCGATGGCTTTGATCTTTGTCTGTGGAGGGCACACCTGACCCATCCCCACCTCGAACCCCAGGTACAAAACTGTGGCTTTGACAAAATCGCACTTACCCAGGTTTACCACCAAACCTGCTTCATTCAGTTTATTAAAAAGCTGTCCGATGTGAGCACAGTGACTGTTAAAATCCTTGTCGTATATTATGACATCATCTAGGTACACCGTACAGTTGGGAATGTCGGCTACAAATGTCGTTCATTCATTTCTGAAACGTTGCAGGGGCATTTTTCAGCCCGTATGGCATAACATGGCATCGATATGTGGCACCGTCCACCACAAACCCACACACCTCTCGCACTCGCTTAGACAAGGTCACTTGCCAATAACCCTTAACAAGGTCTATCTTAGTGAGGAACTTGGCTTTTCCTATCTTATCCACACTGTCGTCCACGCGAGGGAGAGGGTAGGCATTTGTGGGGGTTAAACCATTCAACCTGCGGAAATCTATACAAAACCGCACCTTGCCATCTGGTTTGGGCTGCAGTGTGACTGGGGAAGTCCACCTTACTGCACCCTCAGAAATCAGCCCACGTTTCAGCATATAATCCAGCTCTTCCCTAAGTGCTGGTAATTTAATACGGGGAACACGGTATGGCACTGATTTAAAGGGCGGGTGGTCCCCAACATCGACATCGTGCACCGCTTGAGTAGTGAGGCCAGGATGCTCCGCGAAAACAGCTGGGTTTGAATAAAACAAGTGCTGCACAGCTACACGCTGTTGCTCAGGCAGGTGCAATATCAACTCGTGAGCCACTTGTCTAGAATTCCCCGCCCACTGATCCGCGGAAACATGACGTTCCCAATTATCCTCCCCCGCAGCTTGAGTGTCCTTTCCTCCTTCTCCACCACGATCGCTGCAGATCAACACCGGGACAGTGAGAGGCTCGGAGGGGCTCCTCACATACTCTTTCATCAGATTTACATGGCAAAGTTGGTTCTATTTCTTACGATCAGGAGTAGCTACTAAATAGTCGAGATCAGAAACCTTCCTTACAACCCGATACGGACCAGAATACTTGGCAGACAAGGGGTGTTCCACCAGAAGCAGTAGCATCAGTACCTCCTAATCTACTTCAAACTCCCTCAGCTTCACCTTCTGGTCGTATCTGTCCTTCATCTGAGCTTGTGAACTCTTAAGGTTCCGACCTGCTACCTCCAAGCTCTTTAGCATTCTCTCACGGCTTTCAACTACATACTTTAGAAGCGAGCATGGCTTTGTGACTCCCTCCCAGATCTTCTTGACTATGTGGAGGGGCCCCCTGACCCTGTGTCCAAAAACCAACTCGTTCGGTCTAAATCCCAAGCTCTCCCCAGGTACTTCTCTCGCAGCAAATAAAACGTATGGGAGACCTAGATCCCAGTCCTTCCCATTTTCCATGCAATAATACCGCAACATACTCTTGAGAGTCGAGTGCCACCTTTCCAAAACTCCCTGACTCTCGGGATGGTAGGCAGATGACACCACAGACACTATCCCATGTTGCTGCATGGTCTGCTTAAACAGAGCAGAAGTAAAATTGGATCCCTGATCAGACTGGATCTCCTGAGGGTAGCCATAACGAGAGAAATAGACAAGTAGGTTTTTGACAACAGTCTTAGCCATCCCGTTGCACATGGGGTAAGCATCTTGTTACGATCCAGGTTCTCAAAGACACAGGGCTCTTCAACATTGGACTAGATAATGGCAAAATGCAACAGCGGTAACACTAGATCCAACCCCTGCCTTAAACACTGGAAAACAAAACACCATTACCGCCCTGAGTCGTGCCTGGACAACGAGGTATCCTATGACTCGGTAACTGGTGCACACACACTAGGCTGACGCTCGATGAAACAGCCTATTCTCAAACAGTAAAAGATTACTCGATTAGGTTACACAAAGAAAAGATAGTTAACGTGATTAATTAACGTTACGGTAGATACTCAAATAACTGGCACTCCTGTATTAAAGAAAGTGCAATGCTAGTCCTGCAACATCAACTGGAAACTTCTGAAATAAGTCTGATGCTGGGAAGATGTTCGTAAAGAATCTTGAACAATTATAATGCAGAATACGGGTCACAATAAATACTAGGACATATAGTAATAATAGGCAGGCGAATAATAAAGACTGCGCAAAGGTAGTAATGCTCGACAACTAAAGAAATGCTTCGTGACACAACGCAACAGCCTACTCGGGTTGTGCAACTCAACAACAACCTCGGCTCAAAAGTGCAGTGAATAATAATGTTGCATACATATAATAATGGGGGCTTATCTCTAACCAGTGTCTGCTCAGTTAATAAAGTCTAGCTGGGGTATCAAGGCAGGGCAACAATGGGCGAGCATGCGGCTCGTAGCCTAACGTTGTCCGAAGGTGGTATAATGAAGATTACGTTATATGACGGGGATGCTCTCTTGATAAATCTAGGTCTCTAGTACCTAGTTCTATCCTGGCGATCCCTCAGAAGTCAACACAAAGAGGCAGCACTATGTTGTGAGGGATAGGCTATGGCCCTCTCACACCACAGCGCTGTGCTCGCAAAGTAAACCCACCCGAAGACAACTTAGGCTCCCACAGTACCTGTCGATGTCGTGCAGGGCTTAGCTAACACTGCACACATCGGAGACAACGACACAGTAACCTTACCCCCAGTCTAGCTTTAGATAACCAAGCAGAATCACTCAACACCTTGCCAGGGAGACATATACCGGTCTACAACCTTCCCGAGAGAGGACACACACGGAAAAGTCCGTCTCTCCAACCCTCAATAAAGCATAATACCTCCTTAACCTAATACATGGAAATATCTGAGAGCTTCGCGTACAATACGACTGGTCGACGGTGAACGTCTATGCTGAAACCAGAAGGGATGTTGAGTTTAATAAAGATTAGAGAATGAGAAAGGAGAAGTCGAGAGAGAGAAATAGTATGCAAAGTGGCGAGTATGGGGGACAGAATTGCAAAGGATGTAGACGATACGCGTGTCAGGCAAGCTCTGAGCTGGTAAAAAACACGAGGCCGCGATGGGAAGGGACTAGTTGACCACCCGGCCGCCAACGCCGTCAGCGCCCAAGCGAGCCGCGTCATAGCTCACCCCGCTGCCAGGTGTACCCCCTCACCCTCTCTCACTCGCCTCCCACACAAGCAACATTTATATTATAGCGAATATAAAATATAAGGCGCGGTCACAGACCAAAACAAAGACCATTTCTAGACTGTCTGTGGCAACACGACACTAATAAAATAAAGCAGATCATTCTAGGACAACTGTAGCCCATCCCCCCATCCTGGCGAGCGCTAGCGAGCTGCAATGCCCCACGCAACCATTCTGCTAACGCCGGGAGGCGTCACACCCCCCCCCAAGATATGGGACACTCAACCATGGGCCCATATCTGAACAGACAGAATGTCGCTAGAATCTGCCACTCCTAACCACTCTGCCACTCATGGAATGCAAGCTCAGTCTCCTCAAAAAAAATACAACAACATTTATATATAAAAACAAATCTAATCACCCTTCCCAAATATTAATATTAATTCATAACATTGTGCTCCCAGAGCGAGCTTTAAGAAGCACAGCCTACTGAGGGAAAATCATCTGCACTCAGTACTCAGCTACAATATTATCTTAAAATTAATTATCAAAAAGAAAGAGTTTTTATTTAATTTTTCATATTTTATTTTAATGTTGTTTTTGGCGGCTACTATAGATGTAGCCTAATTTTCTTCTAATCAAAGCCAACAACTCCTGCCCTGCGACCCTACGCTGATGCTACACACGCGAGCCAACAAGCACCAGCGCAAAAATACACCGCGAGCCAAGACAGGAGGCTATACCAACATACTGTGGTAGCCTACCCCGGATCCTCCACCCGCGACAAACAGTCCGCAATCACATTCTCACAACCGGCAATATGGCGAATGTCTAAGTTGTACTCTTGCAACATGAGCGACCATCTGGTCAGCCTCATATTCCGGTTGTGGAATTGATTGAGGAATTTAAGCGGGTGGTGGTCGGTATACACTACCACGACTGGCCCATAGGCAGGAACATAGACCTCAAAGTGTCTGAGCGCTAACACGATTGCCAGCAGTTCCTTTTCAACAACCGAATAGTTTTTCTGTGCTGAATTAAATTTCTTTGAAAAGAAACTGACTGGATGCTCAAGACCTTCCTCGTCTGTCTGCAAAAGTACGGCACCAGCCCCTACTCCGCTGGCATCAGTCGCCAACTGAAATGGTCGTTCAAAGTCCGGGGCCCTGAGGATAGGGTGAGTGCATAAAAGGTGTTTAACTACTCGAAACGCCTGCTCACACTCAGGTGCCCAGCGGAACTTTTTATCTTTGGCTAGTAGATCTGTCAAAGGAGCTAACACAGTAGAATAGCCTATTATAAAGCGGCGGTAATACCCAATCATGCCCAAAAATCTCATGATCTGCCGCTTGGTGGTCGGCCTGGGGAACAAGTCGATAGCCTGTATCTTCTGTTGGGGCGGGCTCACCTGCCCTAACCCAACCACAAACCCCAGATACTGCACCGTGGCTTGCACAAAGTCACACTTGCCCAGATTAACCACCAAGCCTGCTTTACTAAGTTGACTAAATAAGGCTTCTATGTGCTCACAGTGACTTTGGAAATCGTTGTCATAAATGATCACGTCATCAAGGTAGACAGTACAGTTTGGGATGTCTGCTACGATGTCGTTCATTAAGCTCTGGAAAGTGGCCGGTGCATTTTTCAGACCATATGGCATCACGTTGCAACGGTAAGTACTGCCATCCACCACAAACCCGCACACCTCTTTAGCCCGCTCAGACAGTGGTACTTGCCAGTAGCCTTTGACGAGGTCTACCTTGGTCAAGTACCTTGCTTTCCCGATCTTATCCACACTGTCATCCACCCGGGGAAGAGGATATGCATTGGTGGGGGTCAACCCGTTCAACCGCCTAAAGTCAATGCAGAACCGAACTTTTCCATCAGGTTTGGGCTGCCCCCTTCTCGATCAAGCCTCTCGCCAGCATATACTCCAGCTCATCCCTGAGCGCTGGGAGTTTAATGGGTGGCACCCGATAAGGTATCGACTTGAAGGGGGGGTGCTCTCCTACATCGACGTCATGCACCGCTTGAGTAGTGAGGCCTGGGTGCTCGGCAAATACAGTGGGGTATGAATCGAACAGGCGCTGCACTGCCACCTGCTGTTCCTCCGGCAGGTGCGCCAGAGCCTCATGCGCACATTGGCTCGAATTCCCCGCCCACTGATCAGCCGAGACATGACAATCCCAGTTATCATCCACCTGATCATTGCTGCCCCCCTCTCCTTCTCCACCATGACCGCAGCAGGTCAACACAGGGACAGCTAGTGACTCAGGTGGGCGCCTCACATACTCCTTCAACAAATTAATGTGGCATAGTTGGTTACGCTTCTTCCGGTCTGGAGTGGCAACGAGGTAATCTAGATCGGAGATCTTTGACACCACCCGATAAGGCCCAGCGTACTTGGCAGCCAGAGGATGACCTGCCAAAGGCAACAGGACCAACACCTCTTGACCTACCTGAAACTCCCGGAGTTTCGCCTTAGTATCGTACCTGTCCTTCATACGGGCCTGCGAACTCACCAAATTACGCCCGGCCAGCTCCAGACTTCTAAGCATTCTCTCTCTGCTCTCGAGGACGTATCTCAACATAGAACATGGCTTAGCGGTACCCTCCCAAATCTCCTTCACCATGTGGAGAGGGCCCCTCACCTGATGCCCAAAAACAAGCTCATTCGGACTGAAACCGAGACTCTCTCCAGGTACTTCTGTTGCCGCGAACAAAACATACGGCAGACCAAGGTCCCAATCCTTTCCGTTCTCTGCGCAATAACATCGAAGCATGCTTTTCAGCGTGGCGTGCCACCTCTCCAACACCCCTTGACTCTCCGGGTGATACGCAGAAGAGACGACAGTGCTGATGCCATGCTGAATCATAGTTTGTTTGAACAGATTAGAGGTAAAATTAGAACCTTGGTCCGATTGCACCTCTTGCGGGTAACCATACCGCGAGCAATACAAGAGCAGGTTCCGGACAACAGTTTTCACCGTGCCATTTCTCATTGGATATGCATCAGGATAACGAGTGGCCACATCCATGATAGTTAATAGAAATTTATTACCGGCACTAGTAGGGGTTAGGGGTCCGACCATATCAATGATGACCTTACTGAAGGGCGGTCCACTGACAGGAATGGGGTGCAACGGGGCTCTCGGAATTGTGTGGTTAGGTTTTCCAACCCTCTGGCACGTATGACACCTTGCTATCCAGGTTACCACCTGCCCCTTCAACCCCGGCCACCAAAACAATTTTTCTAAAGCCGCCACCGTTTTTCTCACCCCTAGATGTCCTGCCAGTGGTATGTCATGCGCCAACCTCAGTAGGCTATCCCTGCACTCCCGTGGCACCACCAACTGGTCCACTACTCCGGACCCCTCTTGCCAACTACGTTTAGGGTCTTGAAAACGCCTATAGAGGATGCCTTCTAAATAAAAAAAATCTCCTGGCTGTGCATCGCCGTCCTCGTCGAGCTCTACAGCTCCATTAGCACACGTTTGGAGCTCAGGGTCCTCTAGTTGCAACCGACGTATATCTGAGGGTGCCAAGCGATCTAACTGCTCCCGGAGCAATGCATGACCTTCCCCGATACTGGGCTGCTCCCTCTGTCTCTCTCGATGTACATAACGTTGCTGTCGTGGAGACTCGTCATGCCCAGCCTCGTCACTCTCGATGACAGGCCCAGGGGCTACTCCAGAATTAAGTAATGGTGCTAATACTGAATCACCCAGGAGAGCCGCCGAGTCAAAACTCTTAAAACCAACTCCAGCTTTAGCCTCCTCCTGTTGATCGTTCCTCCGCTGGTCTGAAGACGGAGGACTAGGCTGTGACACTTTAGCTGCCCGAGCTCGGGTGACAACACACGCCATGGGTTGTGTCTGGCACCACTCGACCCACTCTTGCTCTTCCCTACTCACGTCGGCCGGCCTCTCGGCAACGACTAAGGGTAGAACCTCAGAAGCGGGCATTGCAAAGTCGTTGCCGAGAAGAAGGTCGACGCCCTCCACTGGCAGTTTCTCCACAATCCCGACATCCAATTCACGTGCCACACCATCCACCTCCAACTCCAACTGCACCAGCGGGTATGACCGAGTTGCATTAATACCCTGCACCACCACCCGAGCCGCGTTTATAGGGTAGCCAGTCAAGTTTTTCATCAGAGTCTGGGAAGCACCTGTATCACGCAAGACCTCTACTCCATGCTTGTGCCCCGCCCACATCACGCAACCCCGCCCTCTATGGTCGCAAAAAACATCCTGAGCAGGGTTCGAGCCTCCCAGGTGCTTCTGCATTGGCTGTGCCTCAGCCTCTGACGAACTGCCCCGGGCAAACTCAGATGACTTCGGAGACACACCAATGTTGCAGGCCAAAGACACAGCTGCTGTAGGTGGTTTGCTAGGACAGACTCTTGCAAAGTGCCCCTTTTTATGACAATGATAACACTCCAACTCCCCTTTGGGCTTCCCTTGGTACTGGGAAGGGCCCGGCCCCTTCTTAAATGGGACGGTGCTAGTCTTGTGGTCAGTCTTGGTATCATGGCTCTTGTACTTGTTTGCATAAGGTATATCACTAACTCGGGGGGGTGGGGCGTCAGGCCCCTTGTTACCTGCCTCACTACGCTGGGCAGACCCGCACCCACGAATTAGTGATAGCCGGTGGTCAGCCATCTCAGCTGCCTCCTGTAGAGTTTTTGGTTGCTTTTCTATAAGGTTTAACGTCAGGTCGCCGCCCGTGCATTTGAAAAACTGCTCTAAAAGCACCAACTGTTTAATGTCGTCAAACGTAGTAGCTTTCTCCGACCTCAGCCAATTCCCAAAAGCATCGGACAGCTCCCGGGCATGCTCCAAAAAGGTGCTCTCCCGACCCTTGGTAACACCCCGGAACTTCAACCTGTACGTCTCTGGTTGTAGTTCGTATGCTCTCAGGACAGCCTCCTTGAGTTCCTCATAGATAATACAAGACTCTATAGGCAACGCATCGTAGGCTTTAAGACCCTTGCCTATAATCTAGAGGATACAAGTGCTGCCCATTTATTCTCTGGCCACTGGTGTTCCTGGCACTTCTTCTCAAAGCGTGTGAAAAAGTCTGTTACACCACTCTCATCAAACACCGGAACCAGTTTCAATAAGTGCGAGAGAGACTGCTCATGAACACGGTTACCAGCCCCAAGTCGCTGTCCCGTTGTCTCTACTCGCGACTTCTCTACGTCCATGTCGGCACAGTACCTAGTCGACTCTAAATCAGCTTGGATTTTTGCTTGACTGATAGTTTTTCTCTCTTCTATCTTGGCTAATTCTAATTGCTGCTGATGCTGAAGCTTAGCTAATTCGAGCTTAAACAATAATTCTGGAGATAACCCTTGAGGAGGTGAAGGTGCTACAATGTTTGAAATTACCGGTGGTCCCCCCAGGGGCAACCCACCCTGCCAGTCACCACCCAACTGCGGAAGCGTACCCGGGGTCGGCAAACTACTGGGATGGCTGGGAGTCGAGTGTAGGGGAAGCATGGCGGAAGGGCTCTGAGCACTCAACATTTCGCTCACCAGTCACCCTGCCCAGTACACACGTTATCAAGTTATCCTTGGTCATGCCGCTAGTAACCGCATGACCGATAGCTGTGGCCAGGCATTGAAGACCGTACCGATCCATACCCTCCAACCGCTCGGCAGTAACAGGCCATTTCAAAAATATCCTAGCACCCTCCTCACAGTTCACCCGATTAACCCTTTCATCATGCTGCTGTTCCTCAGTTTCGACATTACGTACTGTGTCTCCATTCTCCTCTGACCCGGTATAAGACATGATGCTCACAAAAATTTCTCACCACAATATTCAGAAAAGAAGTACCCCAAACTCTTATGTAGCACTATTCACTTGCCAAAAATGTCTGAAGACTCTCAAGTGCTATACTACTTTGTCAAACCAAATTAAGGTGCCCACTATATTCCTCAATAAAACAAATGACCACAACAATCCTGCAATTATCTCTTAGTTCACAAGATCCTGAGCTAGGTCGCCATTTGTTACGATCCAGGTTCTCAAAGACACAGGCTCTTCAACATTGGACTAGATAATGGCAAAATGCAACAACGGTAACACTAGATCCAACCCCTGCCTTAAACACTGGAAAACAAAACACCATTACCGCCCTGAGTCGTGCCTGGACAACGAGATATCCTATGACTCGGTAACTGGTACACACACACTAGGCTGACGCTCGATGAAACAGCCTATTCTCAAACAGTAAAAGATTACTCGATTAGGTTACACAAAGAAAAGATAGTTAACGTGATTAATTAACGTTATGGTAGATACTCAAATAACTGGCACTCCTGTATTAACACCTTAAGAGCGGCCTATGCGGTTTATTTATATGTACCGCCCAGCGGGGTGTTTTTAGCCAAAATAGGGCTGTTTACGTGATCATTTTCATGCCTAAATAAGACCCAGAACGTAAAACAAGTATCTATCCCTGAAAGGGCATAAACAGAGCTTTCGAATGACACCATAACGATCCTTTTATGATGGCTAGTTTTCTTGCAATAACGTGCGCAGCGCAAGTGCAAAAAGCATGTAATTAGCCATTTCCCGATACAATTCCTTATATAGCGAGTGAGAGAGAGGGAGGAGGGAGCTGGGATTCGTGTCAGTATGTTCGCCGCGGTGGTCTGGAGCAGTCATACGCTCGCTACTCTCCTGCCACCACTTGTCTCTCTCTCTCAGCAACATTAAGTGCTGAAATTGCCACTCGACCTATGTCGAGCGCCGCCACATAGTCCAGCTTTATTTAACTCGACTTATGTTGCTCGCCGCTAATTAAGGGTAAAGAAAGTGCAATGCTAGTCCTGCAACATCAACTGGAAACTTCTGAAATAAGTCTGATGCTGGGAAGATGTTCGTAAAGAATCTTGAACAATTATAATGCAGAATACGGGTCACAATAAATGCTAGGACATATAGTAATAATAGGCAGGCGAATAATAAAGACTGCGCAAAGGTAGTAATGCTCGACAACTAAAGAAATGCTTCGTGACACAACGCAACAGCCTACTCGGGTTGTGCAACTCAACAACAACCTCGGCTCAAAAGTGCAGTGAATAATAATGTTGCATACATATAATAATGGGGGCTTATCTCTAACCAGTGTCTGCTCAGTTAATAAAGTCTAGCTGGGGTATCAAGGCAGGGCAACAATGGGCGAGCATGCGGCTCGTAGCCTAACGTTGTCCGAAGGTGGTATAATGAAGATTACGTTATATGACGGGGATGCTCCCTTGATAAATCTAGGTCTCTAGTACCTAGTTCTATCCTGGCGATCCCTCAGAAGTCAACACAAAGAGGCAGCACTATGTTGTGAGGGATAGGCTATGGCCCTCTCACACAACAGCGCTGTGCTCACAAAGTAAACCCACCCGAAGACAACTTAGGCTCCCACAGTACCTGTCGATGTCGTGCAGGGCTTAGCTATCACTGCACACATCGGAGGCAACGACACAGTAACCTTACCCCCAGTCTAGCTTTAGATAACCAAGCAGAATCACTCAACACCTTGCCAGGGTAGACATATACCGGTCTACAACCTTCCCGAGAGAGGACACACACGGAAAAGTCCGTCTCTCCAACCCTCAATAAAGCATAATACCTCCTTAACCTAATACATGGAAATATCTGAGAGCTTCGCGTGCAATACGACTGGTCGACGGTGAACGTCTATGCTGAAACCAGAAGGGATGTTGAGTTTAATAAAGATTAGAGAATGAGAAAGGAGAAGTCGAGAGACAGAAATAGTATGCAAAGTGGCGAGTATGGGGGACAGAATTGCAAAGGATGTAGACGATACGCGTGTCAGGCAAGCTCTGAGCTGGTAAAAAAACACGAGGCCGCGATGGGCAGGGACTAGTTGACCACCCGGCCGCCAACGCCGTCAGCGCCCAAGCGAGCCGCGTCATAGCTCACCCCGCTGCCAGGTGAACCCCCTCACCCTCTCTCGCTCGCCTCCCACACAAGCAACATTTATATTATAGCGAATATAAAATATAAGGCGCGGTCACAGACCAAAACAAAGACCATTTCTAGACTGTCTGTGGCAACACGACACTAATAAAATAAAGCAGATCATTCTAGGACAACTGTAGCCCATCCCCCCATCCTGGCGAGCGCTAGCGAGCTGCAATGCCCCACGCAACCATTCTGTTAACGCCGGGAGGCGTCACAATCTGGATACCGTGTTGCTACATCCATTACAGTTAGTAAAAATGTATTGCCGGCACTAGTGGGGGGCAATGGGCCAACCATATCGATAACTACTTTGCTGAAGGGCGGCCCAATGACAGGGATGGGTTGTAACGGGGCTCTCGGGATGACCTGATTGGGTTTCCCAACAACTTGATAAGTGTGACACTGTGGCACCCATGACACGACACTCGCCTTTAACCCAGGCCACCAGAAAAGCTTGCTCAGAGCTGCCTCCGTCTTACGTGCCCCCAGGTGCCCTACCAAAGGCACATCATGAGCTAATCTCAATAAGCTCTCACGGCACACCCTCGGTACTACTAACTGGTCCCCTAATCCTGACCCGCCATCCCACTTTTTCTTGGGATCCTGATGTCTCCGATACAAGATCCCCTCGGACAAGAAAAAAATCACCAGGCTGCGCATCCCCATCGCTCTCCAGTTCGACAGCACCATTACCACACGCCCTGACTTCAGGATATTCCAGCTGCAAGGAACATATATCAGCAGGTGCGAGATTATCCAAGTTCATCTTAAATAATTTATTTCCACTTCCAATGTCCCGCTGAGCCATCCTTTCCTCACGCTGCGCATAACGATGCTGTCGCAGAGTCTCTTCCTGCCCTGCACCTGCACTAGCGGTGACAGGCCCCGGAGCCTCTCCAGACTCTAACATAGGTGCCAATAATGAGTCACCAAGAAACACTGCCGGCTCAAAACTCTCCAATTGACCAACACTTCCCGTTTTCTTGTGACCTTTCTTCCGCGGTTTGATAGACTGAGGTGGTGGCTGCAAGGCTCCGGATGTCTGAGAACGCGTCACAACACACGCCATGGTTTGTACGCTACACTTCTCAACCCACTCCTGTTGCTCCCTACTAACATCGGCCGCCTTCTCGGCAACGACCAAGGGTGAAACCTTAGAAGCAGGCACCGCAAAGTCGTTGCCGAGGAGGAGGTCGACGCCCCCAACAGGCAGGTTCTCTACAATTCCTACATCCAGCTCCTTCGCCACACCACCCACCGCTCCATCCGCGGGGTAGGACTTCGTAGCATTGATCCCCTGAACTACCACCACCCGAGCAGCGTTAATCGGCCTACCAGTAAAGTTCTTTAACAAGGTCTGAGAAGCCCCCGTATCACGCAATAGCTTAACTCCTCGCCTTTCGCCAGCCCACCTCACAAAACCATGCCCTCTATGACCCCCAAAGACGTCGCGGACAGGGTTCGAGCCTTCCGGACTCTTGAACACAGGCTGTGTCCCAACCTCTGATGAACTACCCTTGGCAAACTCAGAAGATATAGGCGACACCCCTATGCTGCGGGCCAATGACACAACCTTGTTTGGTGGCTTGTTCGGACAAGCATTTGCAAAGTGACCCTCCTTGTGACATGCAAAGCACTCTTTACTCTTTGGTTTCCCTTGGGAGTGGGAGGTACCATTAGACTTCTTATACAGGACGGTATTTGGTTTATGTTCAGTTTTATTGTCAGTGATACATGGTTTTGTGTATTTATGTGTATCAAAATTCTTGGGAGGGGGAGGGGTACGATCCTTTGCACCCGACTCACTCCTAGCTGCTGCTTCGCACCCTCGAATTAATGACAGTCGGCGGTCAGCCATATCTGCTGCCTCCAGGAGAGTTCTAGGATTTTTTTCCTTTATATTTAATGTTAAGTCCCTGCCTGTGCACTTAAAGAACTGCTCCAAGAGAACCAGCTCACTCAACTCCTCAAAAGTAGCTGCCCTCTCAGAACGCAGCCAATGTCGTATTGCATCAGACAAGTCCCGGGCGTGTTCTAGGAAGGTCCTTGCCCTTAGTAACACCCCGAAACTTCAAGCGGTAAGTTTCTGGTTGTAACTCATATGCCCGTAGCACAGCCTTCTTTAGCTCATCATAAACTACACAGGACTCTAAAGGTAGTGCATCATACGCTTTTAGCCCCTTTCCTAGGAGTCTTGATGAAACTAATGCTGCCCACTTTTCCTGAGGCCACTGGTGTTCCTGACACTTCTTCTCAAATCGCATAAAAAACTCAGCCACACCTAATTCATCGAACACAGGAACTAGTTTAAGCAGGTGGGACAATGATTGGTCCCGATGTCTGTTACCTCCCCCAATATTTCGCCCTGTTACCTCCACTCGAGATCTCTCCAGCTCCTTGTCAGCCCGATACCTAGTAGACTCTGCCTGCAGTTCAGCCTCTCGTATAGCTGTTCTCTCTGCGGCCTCAACCTGAGCTCTAGTGGCCTCAACCTTGGCTATCTCAAGCCGAAACAACAAATCTGGAGTCAACCCTTGAGGAGGGGAAGGTGTATTTAATGGAGAGGGTCCCTGTGCTTGAATTCCACGCTGCCATTGACCATCAACTTGGGGGTATGTACTAAATTCAGGCACCCTGACGTTTGATATGGGGGTAGAGTGGAGGGAGGGCTGGGGACCGGGGCCCCCAGTCGCCTCTCCACCCAGGTCTCTCCCTTCTAAACCCAATATAAAAATCCTCAGCTGATCTTTCCTCATGCCACTTAAACCCTGGTGACCCTGAAGACCTGCCACACACTTAAAGCCACACTTATTCAGCTTCAACACCCTGGCAGCGGTAAGGGGCACCTCTAAAAATCTTCTAGCACCCTCCTCGCTATCGACTAGCCACTCCACAGGTCTTTCTCCCTCCGAGCCCGTATCGTGACCTGACCCATCACTGTGTTCTGATGTATTAGACATGTTTGTGTACTGCAGTAATTATCACGGTTATAGAATGTGCCTTATCTCTTATGCAAGTATGTATATACTAATGTTATTTAAAGTCTTTTAATGTGTTATATTGGTTGCTCCAAAAAAAACAAAATCTATGTCCACTGTATTCCTCTAATCATAAGGAATCTCAAAACAAATGACCACTATATTCCTCTGTTCAGTAAATCCTATGTAAGGTCGCCATTTGTTACGTCCTGGGATATATAAACACTGAGCTCTTTCTATTGGACTAGGTATGCGGCAACAAGCAACAACGGAAAACGCTAGATCCAACCCTTATCTATAAACCCAGGCAACAAACCACCCTAAACCGTCAAGAGTCCTGCCTGGACAACGAGGTATCCTATGACTCGGTTACAGGGTGCACGCACTATAGACTGCTGATAGTCAAGCAGGCTATATAAAAGATCACACAATTAAGTTGACTTAAAGCTTCAAGGAAAAGATAGATAACGGAATTAAATTGCAGAAACAATTTAATAACAAACTAAAAGAAAGTACATTTAACGTTACGTTAATTAATACAACTAATCACCCCTGCGTGAAAAAAGGTGAAAGCAAACAGTCCTCAAAACATCGTACAGGTAGACAAGATGCGGGTCTCTAAACTGCATGCAGCTACTGTAGGATCAGATGCTTAGCAAAGAAAGTATGTTACGGATTTAGAGAACTCTTAACTCATAAGCAGGAATAAATACTAGTGATAGGCCATACAGTGTATAATGGCATAGGTATAATTAAATAAAGGCAGCAACTCGCAACATAACCACATACAGGTGTGCTTCTCACTCTTAGTCAGGCAAGCCTGCTCGGACAGAGTCTCTAAGCCACACCCTGACTCACAATGCTCACAAAAAACGGTAAACTGTGGCACAATAACAAGCATACAGAGATAATAAACCCCTAGCTGTTAATCTGCCAGGTGGCAGAGGTCTAGCCGGAAGGATATAGGCTTCGGATACCCAGGCTGAGCCACCTGCTCTAGCCTAGGGACGTTCCCAAGTCTGTGCGCCAAATTACTCTAATTGAAAGGGTGCTCTCTTGAGAGACTCAGATCGCAAGTATCTGACTCTCTCCTGGCGACCCTAAAACAAAAGCAAGACGTGCTAGCGCAGTGCTGAGTGGACTAGGCAAGGGCCCTCACACAACACAACACTAGACACACAGGGACACAGACAAGAAAATGCCCCCAGACTCCCATGGGTATCCTAGTAAAGTCGTGCGGGTCCACAGGACTCGCACCAGCAGACTTTACTTAAAGGATCGCAAAAAGCCTCCCCTCCGGTCTAGCCCCTGCTAACCTGACACAAGAACACACTAGCAAGCATGAAACCGCCAAATATGAGACAACAAAAAAGCTTCCTAGCTCTCATTAACAATTACGTCTCTGAATAAGGCCCAAAATCCTATCTAGTTATCTGAGAGCTCGTCGTTAATACAATAATAGATATAAGGTCTATCAAGGGGATGGGATAATTAAATAGATTGGTGAAGTAGTGGAAGGAAGGTATACAAAGTAAGAGAGAAAGTTTCTAAGTGGGGTTGAGATGGATAGATATCAAGGGGGTCCGAAGGGTACGACAGTGAGGTGAGCTCTGAGTCTTGAATCTGTCTGGACCCCACCCTAGGCATACAAAATACATCCCAGGCTTGGCAACACTCAACACTGTTGCCTGGTCAAAATCCTCTACCCCGTGCGTGAATCGAAACTAAGCCTAACGTTGCAATCAAATGCATATGGCAACGCTTCAGGCTCGTCCCAAGCTGGCAAGCGAAGCAACGTCCCAAGCCGGTCTCTCTCTCCCGGTCATCTCCTCCCGCCCTCACTAGACTTACATCTTATATATTATAATGAAATAATCAACTATCGAGAATAAAATATACCAAGATGCGTTGGTTAAGAGTAAGGGCAGCTTCAAGCTGTGAAACAACATAAGAATATCCCAGACATTAGTTACGTTGTCGTAGGATATATACTAAGGAAAAGCCTGCCGGCCGGCTGCCACCAGCCGGTTTCTAAACGGCTGGGCAGCCGACGCGCGTGCATGCCCGCACGTGGTTACTATGCAGAAGCGTCACACTTACTATACAATAGGTCCTAAATATAACCCACCAAGTTGCAAATGTTGTAAGGCAAGCAAATACAGTAGTGCGTAGTATTATATGAACTGTTGATGATAATAGTTCGTTCAACATAGTATTATTGAAAAAGTGTAAGAGGATGACATAAATGACTCACAGATTGTCAGAGGTAAGCCACAACAATATAATTAGGGACACTGGAAGTAAGAATATTAAGGAGTGACTTAACTGAATTATACAAGATTATCCATGGATACGTGATACTAAAACCAGAAGATGTCTTTGCATTTAGAGAGGCAAGTACAGTTCCGGCCAAAAGTCTCGTGACTTTGTTGGCAGCATTTGCAACCCGTACTGGAGGATTGAGGTTGGAGTGTTTTCTTCCACTCGGTCTGTATGGTACGAATCAGGGATTGTGATTAGCTGATAGGACACCATAGCAAACGTGTTTTGATTTATTAAGGGGAGATTAGCGGTTTTTCTGGCCCCCTTTCTTCCTCATGCTTATCCTAATAGTCCATGAGCCAAGACCCGAATTTTGGGATATCGGTACCACCCGGGGTGACTAATTATCTTAGGTGTTTTTAGCTTGCTACATGTCTCTAGTTTATGTTTTGATATGATAGCCCTTGCACATTGGTAGCTTAATGGTCGTTATCACTTCTTGAATAGACATACCCTACCGAAAATTCCGAAATTTTTAAAAATGTCAAATTTGGGGACAGGAATGCCTAAATGTCAACAAAATGCATATAGTAATTGTCACATTTAATACAAGTCCTGTAAATACACACTAAGCATGCCATGGGCTTGTACATACTATTATGGCAAATTACTACTCCTAAATATCATCTACGTCAGACTCGGAATCTGACTGTTGTGCCACCGGCTCTTCTTCAATAGCCTTGTTCTGACATGTCTGTAACCTGCACATGTCCGTGCATTTTAGACCATTGCTGAGGCAAGTACACTTAGGGAGTTCGCATGACCGCACACACTTGCAAGACAGTAGCTGCATAACAGCATCTGGTGCTGGTGAGCCTCGCATCCAGTTGACGGCAAGCTTACCGTCCTCATCTGTCATCCAACCGCAGTCTGTTGGGTTCGCAACAAATGGCTGGCTCTGAAGACTTCTCCTCCAGATCGCAGCCTGGTAGTTTGCACGCAGTGCATGCATGAAGAGGCAGTCCTCACAAGGAGGGAGTTGACTTGACTCTACCTCTCCACGTCTTGCACAGAACAGCTCATACCGAAGCTTGTTTACCTTAGTTGTGTGGGTAGATGGTAGGTACATGTGGCAGGTGATTTCCTGTAGCTTCTCAAAGAGTTCAGGAGACACTTCCCATGAGCGTCCAAGTTCGTGAAAAGCATGCTGGTATGTCTTGTCCATCTTCACCTGCTTGAGTGTCGTCATCTTCCCTCGGCCAGCGAATGCACTGACGGTATCACAGCCTGTAAAGGCATGCATACCAATCAATGAATCACACACGCTGCCTCCCAGTGTGCGGCTCAGTGTGGTGATATCCAGGAATCTTGTCCGGTTCTTCGTCCCGCACTTCTGGAACAGATGGGATGGGATCTTGTGGCACATGCCAAGACACAACACCATGACGTCTGTATCTTCTGCAGTGATGATGACAGACTTGTTCCCAGATTCTGCTGCATGAAGTGCATGGAGAAGAAGGCGTGTGTCTGCTTCTTCTTGAGTTGACTTAAGCTCAGGAGCCTCTTCCCACTGCTCTTTGGTGATCTTGAAGCAGCGCTGCTCACATGTGACATACAGCTCCTTGTCCTTGAGCTTCTCCCTGTGCTGTGGTGCCTTCCATTCTTCTACCAAGAACTTGATAAGACTTGCCTTGTTGGAGGAACTACCGAGTAACTTTCTCCACTGCTGGATGTTGTGCCCAGGTTGAATGTTCTTGAAATGAATTCCTGTGCCTGCACTTCTTTTGGCTCGTTCTGCATCCTTGATGGATGTCTCCTTGTAGATATCAAACACAACATCAATGCGCCTGCTCTTAGCACCTTCATGAACAGCGTGACTCAGTGCTGTACCTGCAAGCTGTGAAAAAGTTTTGTCGTTTCCCTTCAGTTTGTGGACCAGGCTCATCCCATCAATTATGGTAGCAGAGGGCTCGGGTATCACTTCTGCAGGAGAAACATTCCTCTCTAACTCCTTTGCGAGGGCAGCCTTGTTGGTCTTGCGGAGAGACCCATCACCGCTGGCAAGTGCCCAAGGCAAAGGCCCCAGGGGATGAGCCAAGACATCACTCATTTTGAGCTTTCTGTTCTCGGCAACAAGGATCATCTGGCCAAATAGGTTCCTGTCAGCCTTTAAGATAACCTCCTTGGCATGGTCTTGTGAGCGTGGCTTCATTCTGATGTTAGTGAACGTTCTCAGTTTCGTCTTCGTCATCGTGTCATGAAACTGTATAGTTGGCGTATCGATCTCCAGGCGCTCTTCCTTGAAGGCTTGATATGCATCCTCTCCTATTCTGTAGGCCCCTAGAAGGTCTTTGACAACTTCTGGTGGTGCCATAGTCGCAGTTGACAAACTGACAAGATCTTCTTGCTCTGCGTTGAAGGGGTTCAACCAGCTGGTCTCCATCAGTTGAACTAAAGATTGGACATCGGCCTCATCTCTTCTAATCCTGGGCATCTGTAGGTCTGGGTGGCTGAAGTCAGTATACTTTTGGCCTACTACCATAGTCCTGAGCTGCCTTAAGTACCTGCTGCGATACTCCGATGTCAGGTAGTACCTGGCGACAGCTCCGCCTTTCAGGCTGAAGCCTTTTGTGCCCCCTGGTGTCTGGGTGTCTTTGTTGATCGTCTCTTCGATTGTCTGGTCCACAGGGATCCGTCCAAAGGGATTCTTGCTACCGATCTGGACCGAAAAGCCACCTTGCATGAAGTGTTCATGGACCTCTGGGTGTTCAATGGGCAGTCGAGACATCAAGGCATAGAAGTAGGTTAGGAACCGGGCATAGTTCACTTTGTCATAGGCAAAACACCACGGTATCATCTGTCGGATTGCTCCTAGGTGGAGCATCCAGTTGCCTTCTCTGGAGGCTCGAATTAAGTCCAGCATGATCTCAACCATGTCCAGGTATGACATCCAGAATGCTGAGAGGTTGTGTTCATCTCTGAGGGTCTCAAGATAAACTTGGAAAAGCTTCATGATATGTGTGCATGATTCACTCTCCATCAGCTCTTGAAAGAGTCCCTGAGACACATTGCTGTGAAAGCTGTTGATGTCCTTCAGTGTTTCATCTAGATGGTGTATGTCCCTTGAATGGTTTTCTTCTAGCCATGAAAGGAAGCCTTTCCATGCAAGCCTCATCAGTGCTTCATACACGAGCTTGTGTAGTCTCACTGCTCTGTTGTACCTCTTGCCGTTCATCACTCCTGACACTGATCCTTCTGCGATGATACCTGATTCCACACACAGATCTCTAAGACCTGCATCTTGAAACCTCTTTCCTATGGTGGAGATGAGATTACAGATTGTGTGGAAGACGCCCATCCTGATGATAATGTTCTTGAACTTCTCTTGTTTCCAGATAACTTCGGCAGCTTTGGCATAGAGTGCTTGATCAAACACGCACACAATCTTGTTAAGCTGTAAGGACTGCATGATAGCATGCGTTTGTTCCAAGATTTCATTAACGGTGGACATTTCTGTTGCGGGAGCATTGATAGTGGGCAGGTAGCTTACAGTGTCCTGAACCACTGCAATGTCTCTGCGCATTTTGATGTTGAACCCAGTCCAACTGCTGATGGACTGGTCCTCATGGTCTGACATTCGAGTAAGAAGCCAGATATGGTTCTTTGTCTTTGAATCCTGGACTTCCTTGGTAGTGTCGACATACGCAGTCTCAATCCTAGGTGGCCCTGCCCGCCGCCCAACATTGTATATTGGCAGCATTGATGATGTCTGAGTGATGCTTCTTATCTTGGACTTGGTAATCTCTGGCAGGACTTTCTCTGGCACAGAGCCTGCAACCTTGGACTGGACAGCAATGCCATTGACTCTATGAGAAGTACCTGCTCCACTTAGGGTCTCTTCAAGTCGGTCAATGTTATCCCAGGCCAGGGTTGTGAACACACCAGGGTAGATGTTTGCTGGCAGTGGAATGTCATCCTTTGAGCATTCCAGCTTCTGGATACAAAGGGCTGTATCGATCTCCTCAAACATTGAGTAAGACACACAGTGACCAAGACGATTCAGAGTTCGGATCAGTTCTGTGTTTCCTGTCAAAGACTTTACAGCATTGGTCAGCAGTACGTGCTTGGGTGGTTTTGTCTTGCCACTGGTAACAGCAAAGACCAAGTCACTGCCAAAGGAAGTGGCAAGACGTTGAGCTCTTTCAGAGGGAGTTTCACACTCACACTCTCCTGTCAGCAGGGTGTGCAGGAATTGAGTGACTGCTGCAGGAATGACATTCTGATCTGTATCGGGAGGCGATGGCTGACTCACATCTTGTTTATTGATCTCATTCCTCAGCTGCATTCCTGCTTTGGTTAAGACATCTTCAGAGTTAGCTGCTCTTGCTTCTTGCAGGTCTTTTGCCATTTTGTGTGCTTGCCTGGCAAGGTCGTCCATTGAGAGGCTGCGTGGATAGATTAGAAGCTTTCCTTTCTCATCTGGGACAAAGCGTAGTGATTCTCCAAACTCGGTTTCAATCTTTCGGCGAACATGTTTCTTTGTCGCTGGTTTCAGTTGGATAATACCACGGGACATCATGGATCTCTCAAGCCTAGATGTGAGGTTTGTCATAGGCAGTACCTCTGGGTTGGGGAATAATTTGGTCCTTATATACAAGCAGAGTTCCTCGAGGGCTTCTGTCTCAACCTCTTCGTAGCGTGCTTCCTCGCTTTCTTCCTGATTTTCACCTGCACCCGACCTGGCGGCCGCTGGGAAATCATCTTTTGTGAAGAGTTTGTAGCACGACTTGTGGTAGTGACCCTCTGCAGCAACAAGGTCTCTGCTAACTAAACCAAGGATTCTCTGGTTGAGTTTCCTTATTGCTGCTCTGCGAATCTTCTCATCTGCTCGTAGCTCAACACACTGTATGAGTGGCTCCCTTGTCTTTGTTGTTTTTATGTACTTGCTTGACTTCTCGCAGAAGATACATACTTTGGCATACACCCTGCTAGTACTAGGGGCATCCCTTGATGCCCTCCTCCTGGGGTCGACGCTTGCTGATTCTATCTTGACACCCTTGGCAAGGATAGAATCCAGTGACTTCTTCATTGTAAAGAGACTACGACATTTACGGTGATAATGTATGTGTGGTATTCCTCCTTCTTCAAGGCCCTTGGCTGCTTCCAGGACTGGATCATGCTGCCTGATTTCTGCAGCCCTGAGCAATGTGTTCCAGGAGTCCAAATCCTGTGGTGACACCAGAGCATCGCTGTCATCATCAGAGCAGTGGATGATACAGTCGATCCGTGCTCTCTTCCTCGCAGATGGTTCCATCCTGCCGTCAAACAGTCGACACACACCTGCAAAAAATATCACCATTAAACCATGAACAAACAAACACATTACATGGAAACCACTCTACATATGTTTGCTCCTTCCAATAATAAATTATCCCCAAAATATAACAAAAAATCCCCAAATATGAAATAAACCCCTAAATATGGAGAAACTTGAAATACACATCGGAATAATTCTTGTAGAGAATCAAATAAGCTACAAGAGCTGTTAGAATATATTTTTCAATGTTCCCCATATTTAAGGATTTATTCTAGATTTAGAGGAAAATACCCAAAATATAGAGTATATTCCGAAATATGAGGAAATTTGAAAAATACCTAGGTACAACTCTGGTAGAGAATATAATTCTACATAGGTGTTCAAAGTTTCGCGATGATTGTGTGATGGATTTTAAAGAAAATGAGGAAAACGCCGAGCGTCACGCTAAAAATCTTTATTTTTGGGTAGCGCCCCTATTGCATCAAAAAAATTAGACTAAGCTACCAGTGCGAGAAGGCTATCATATCTTAATGTACTTACAGTCACTCTATAAACATTTTAGTACCATTCGTGTTTAGTCACCCCAGGTGGTACCGATATCTGGCCTGGCTCATGGACTATAAGGGGATATTCCTGCTAAAACTAAAAGCGCATGGAATACAAGACGGTGTGTTGAAAGGGATAGAAAATTGGCTCAGCAACAGAAAGCAAAGAGTAGTCATAAACGGTAAGGCATCTAAATGGACCAATGTAAGTAGCGGGGTACCCCAGGGATCGGTACTAGGACCAATTCTCTTTCTAATTTACATCAACGACATAGATGAGGGTCTCACCTATACAATCTCAAAATTTGCTGACGATACAAAAATTGCAAATAGCGTACTCTCAAAAGATCAAGTTGACGATATGCAACACAATCTAGATAAATTGTCACATTTGGCCCAAATTTGGCAAATGAGTTTCAATGCCGATAAATGTAAAGTACTACATATCGGATACCTAAATGAGAAAGCAAACTATTCGATGAATGGCACTCAGCTTAAGAATGTAAACAGAGAAACCGATTGGGAGTAACAATATCGAGTAACCTAAAACCGAGTCAACAATGTTCAGAAGTTGTTAAGAAGGCAAACAAAATAATTGGCTTTATAGGCAGGTCATTTGAGCATAAATCCAAAGACGTTATCCTAACCCTTTACAATTCCTTAGTCCGCCCTCTTCTGGAATACTGCGTTCAATGCTGGTGCCCTTATTACCAAAAAGACATAAACAAGCTAGAACGAGTTCAACGTAGAGTTACCAAAATGATACCTAGCCTAAAGAACAAACCATACGAAGAGCGTCTTAGAGAATTAAATCTATTTCCTTTAACCCAGCGCAGATTAAGAGGTGACTTAATTCAAGTGTTCAAAATCATCAAAGGCATCGACAATATGAACTGTAGTAAGTACTTCACTATCGACCAATCTAATTACACGCGGGGGAAACGGTTGCAAAATTATTGGTAAATCTTTTAACTCGCACGAATCTAAGAATTTCTTCTTCAATCGAGTTGTCAACTTGCGGAATGGGCTTCCCCGAGACGTTATAGACTGCAGCACCGTTGATTCATTTAAACTCCGCCTAGACAAATATCTCGCATCAAACCCGAGACTGACTGCGTTTGTAAATGAATAACTTTATTTTATCCTCCTCTCAGTTACTAACCCATATGTCCCCTACTAACTTCCTAGTCCTGCCACGGACATTAGTTCCAGGGCAGTAGTTCCCTTTCCAATGTTCCCTTACCCACTCTAAACCACTGTTTGGACACTTGATCCTCAGTGTTTTGGAGGACAAGCAGCCTAGAAGGGTCACTAGACCTGTTGTTGCTTGATTTCCTTTGTACTCCTTTGTACTCATTAGTTTTGAGATTTTAAGACGTTTGCCCCATTAGTTTGGCGATTTGAAGACCTTTCGCTCCACTTCTTTGTCAATATCAAGACCTTTCGTGACCTTTAGGTGTAGATTTTTTTCATGGCGAGCGATAGCGACCCCATAATTGTGGAGGAACCAGCCTTCGACCGTGACATTTTTCTACCAAAAAATTTACAAATTAATTTCGAAGGGGGATCTAATGGATGTTTTTTAAGCTTGATGGAGGTCTAGGGAGGAAACTAAAAAATAAATGAATATATACAGTATATATATATACACACACCCAAAAACAATAATTACAGTCCCCTTAAGTTTCCACCTGCCGGAGAAGTTACTCCTTTACTAGCTGGTTTATCTAATATTAATAGAAACATAATTAAGAATTGTGTCTCTGCTAATTATTAGTTTAAACATCCATGATTAACAATTCAATGCGCTACAATAGCTGCAAACTATCTAGATAATCAAGATGGTGACATGGCAATTTACCGTCAGTTATAAACAAACTGTGCTGTCCTCCCCTACCACTCCACATAACTGTAATAATGATTATCACCACCACCAGACAACCCATTAACGTTATCATCACTATCATTCTGAAACATCCATCACCATTATCACCATTACCGTCACCTCCTCATCACCATCACTCACCACTAACTACTAAATCATAACCACAACTATTCACCATTATTGAACGCCATAAAGCTGTTATTTTCATCATCTGTACACACTATTAGACAATAAGAATGTTTTAAACTACCTGGACTTATCACTAGCAAGTGAAAAAATAATTACCAAACTTTAGTATTGCTAACCTGTACTGAAAGGCAAAATGTATGTTTACCCAAACAAGAAAATTAATTTTATATATTTTATAGTTTCCACCCGATTCGATGATATTCATTTTTGGATGTCAATAATAACAAGAAGTAGTTTTGGGCCTTTTCTTTCGCAGAGATTCATTGGAAGGGAGAAAAAAAAACGGTTGGCCTTTACTTAGAGCCGAGTAAATTAAAGTGTTAGTGTTCATCTGTTGAAGGGGCTAAAGGTATCACAGCCAGTTAGTGGAGGCTACGATGACTCTTAATAATTGGAACAGTAGTATTAATCTTCAGTGTTGGGTGATAAAGACAGACTTGACAACATCACACACACATTTCCATCGTTCTCTCCTGAGCCTATTGTTCTGTCGTTGGGATTAGGCTTTATTTACGAAGGTTTGTGTCGCCTTGATTTCTCTGGTCAAGGTATCGATTGATTTTTCTTCCATCTTTGTTTCTGATAAGGTTCTGGATTGTTTATATATTGAGAACCATTGTTTATATATTGAGAACCATTGTTTATATATTGAGAACCATTGTTTATATATTGAGAACCATTGTTTATATATTGAGAACCATTGTTTATATATTGAGAACCATTGTTTATATATTGAGAACCATTGTTTATATATTGAGAACCATTGTTTTAGGTCTAAAGGTTAAAAGTACAAGATCACCAATAATACAAGAAATGTGTTTCCTCTCATTTACTACTATGATCAATGTTAAAGCAAATACGAATACATATTCCAAATAGTGTGTTATTATAATCCATACCGGATCATCTAATGATCAAATATTATGATAGCACAAGAACAAAACGCTTACTTGACTTTTATAGTAAATCATACCAAGAAAACTTAAGAAGAAAACCCTCATTTGAATATTTCAATCGTTAAATTAGTGATTCCAGACCAGATGGCTGGAGTAAAGTAGGAAAGAAGAGCAATTGGACAGAGGAAGAACAAGCGGATAAGTGAGAAGTACAGTAGATGACTGTAAGATTACATTAACAATCAAAAATATATATTATATACCTGCTGCATTCCGATGATAGTATTATGCATTACCTTGAAAACCTCGCAGAGTCAAAATGTTGCAAGATTTATAAGATGGCAATTGATTGACTATAAAGTTCGTCTACTACCTGTATGATACAGATTATAACCTGTTGCCACCCGTTGACTGTTGGTAATCATATTTATGTTATTGGATTACCAATTTTGTAAACATCATCAATAAGTAGTTGGCTCCTGACCTTTGACCAGTGAGGACGTACCCAGTGACCGCTCGTGACATACCTGTTTATCCCCTAGTGAGGTGAACATTCTTAGTGATGGCTTGTGTTGATGAGATTGTCACCTCTTCCCATGTTCTCCAGCTTTGTCTTGCTTTGCAAGAGAGGCTGGAGAATGTTGAGCTCGAGGTCCAATCTCTCAAGGACGAGAACTTAGCATTGAAGATGGCATTTGGGGAAAAGAAAAATGCCACTGGTGTAGGAAACCCGGACTCTTCCTGGAAGGTGGCATCTTCAAGAGGAATGAAATTAACCTTCCAGAAGCAGTATGTGACTGTTAAAAACAAGTATAGCGCCGTGGATGACGAGTGTGATGGCAGTGAAGGGGGAAAGGAGGAAGGAGATGACCCGTCTTACAGCGGGGCAGTGAGAGGGGAGGGGAGGATATCTGCTGCTACTACTTCTGCTACAGGCCGGCAACTGAAAACAGCTAAGTCTATTTTAATTGTAGGGGATTCAATGGTTAAATACCTTGGCAGGGCTACTAACACACATGTTGGTAAAGTTGTCTGTCTGCCTGGTGCCGGAGTCGAGAGGGTGGCAGAAAAGCTAGATGGTGTCATGGAAGCGAGTGGAGAGGACCCCATCATCTTCCTCAACGCAGGGAGCAACGACATTTGGAAATGCAGGACTGAGGAGTTGCTCACCACGTACCAGGAAATGTTGGAGAGGATCAAGGAGAAGGGTGGAGTTCCTGTGGTACACAGTATCCTACCAAGAAGAGGGGTAAGGAAGGAATGGTCCTCCAGGGCTATTGGTGTAAATAGCCGGCTGGAGAAGTATTGCAAGGCAAATAATATTCCATTCCTGGATAACTGGACCCTCTTCTATGGTAAGGATGAACTGTATGCCCAGGATGGAGTACATCTCTCTCGACTAGGAGTTTCGACCTTAGCCAGCTCACTCGACAAGTTTGTTGAGGGGTTTTGTTAACCCTTTATTGGCGGCGCGCAACTTATGTCGTGTGAAAGAAATTTGGACTAAGTGGCGGTTCACAACTTATGTCGTGTGCCATTTTCAGCACATAATGTTGCAGAGAGAGAGAGCTGAGCGGTGTGAGGAGCGTAGTAAGGCTATGACCGTCGCACACCACCGCGGTGCGCCAACTGAAGTGAAAACCACCCTTCCTTCCCCCCTCACACTCGCTACACAGGGAATTATGTAGGGAAAGTACCTAATTACATGGTTTTTGCACTCGTGTTGCGAGATCGTTGCAAGAAAACTAGCGGTCGTACAAGGATGGTAGGGGTGTCATTGGAAAGCTCTGTTTATGCCCTTTCAGGGATAGATACTTGTTTTACGCTCTGGGTCTTATTTAGGCATGAAAACCCTAAACAACCCTATTTAGAGTAAAAACACCCCGCTGGGCGGTACATATAAATTACCGCCTAGGCTGCTCGTTAGGTGTTAATAAACCATAGGTGTGTAAGTAAAATAGAATCCCAGCCACATGAAATTGATAGTAATAACGAACATTCTGATAGCGTAGCTTTTCCGTCTAGGTCCAGTAGTTCAACAGGTACAAATAAATTAGTTAAAAACAATAGAAAAATAGTTGCAAATACAAGTAATAGTTTGAGGGTTTATTATACAAATTGTAGGAGTTTATGTAACAAAATGAACGAACTTAGAGCACTGGTTAGCAAAGAAAATATAGACATAATAGCGCTAACTGAAACATGGATTAATACAGAAACCAGGCATTTTTTAGCAGAGTTTGATATACTGGGATATAGTTTGTTTATATATGACCGAACAAGTAGGAGGGGCGGCGGTATAGCAGTGTTTGTCAGGAGTTCATTAAAAAGCTGTATTAAATCAGGTATTAGAGTAAATAATGAAAATGAAAGTGTTTGGGTAGAGGTTAACGAAGGTAGTGAGACCTTAGTTATTGGAGTTATGTATAGACCGCCAAATATGAGTAGAAATGACGGAACATCATTATGGGAGGAAATTAAAATAGCATCGAGGTTTAGCAACGTGTGCATTATGGGGGATTTTAATTTCCCTAATATAGATTGGCAGCAACAAATAGGCGACTCTGATTCAATGGAGTTTATTGAGGTAGTACAAGATAGTTTATTTATCTCAATTCATAGATACGCCGACTAGAGGTGATTATATTCTCGATTTAGTTTTCAGTAACAATGAACATATGATAAATAGTGTAGAAATCGGGGACCACCTAGGAAATAGTGATCACAATTCTGTGTATTTTAATATACAATGGAAAGGTAATATCAGAGAGAATACAACATTAATACCCGACTTCAGAAAAACCAATTATGGTAGGTTAAGAGAAGCCCTGTTAGCGGACCCTATGGTCAAAAAATTAAGTCGATCCAGGTGTCCAAATGAGTGTATCCTTTCTCAGGCACCTGTCATCTTAAGTCAGGAAGAGACTTCAAACTTGGTAGATACATACGATAATTTTATCAAGTCAGTTTTCAATGCGCAAAATAAATATATCACCAAAAGAAAATTTAGATCAACACAGAACCAACCCAAATGGATGAATAATAGACTATTAGATCTTCTAGGAAAAAAGAGAGGAATATATAGAAAAATTAAGAGAGGCGAAATTCACCTACTTGCTTACTATCAGAATCTATCACGACAGGTAAAAAAGGATATTAGTAAAGAAAAAAGAAATTATGAAATTAAGGTTGCCAATGACTCAAAAAATAATCCTAAAGCTTTTTACCAACTATATAAATCCAAGGTTAGAGATGTAATTGGTCCCCTTAAGACTTCGATAGGAGAAATTACAGAAAATGGTTTAGAAATGTGCAGTACATTAAATAGTCAATTTCTTTCCGTTTTCATTAATGAAAATTTGGCACAGTTTCCAGAAGTCCGTAAGGTATACAGCGATAGTATAGAAAATAGGTTAAGTACGGTTACTATAAGTAAAAATGATGTGCTTAAGGAAATTGACAGACTGAAACCTCATAAATCGCCTGGTCCTGATGAGGTATATGCTAGAGTATTAAAAGAATGTAGGGATGAGTTAAGTTACCCATTAACATTTCTATTTAACAAGTCATTAGAGACAGGAATAGTTCCAGAAGCTTGGAAGCTTGCAAACGTAGTTCCGATCTTCAAAAAAGGTGACAAATCAATAGCATCCAATTACAGTCCCATTAGTCTTACATCAATCATAGGAAAGCTACTAGAGTCAATTATTGCTAGGAAAATGAGAAACCACTTAGAAACATTTAACTTAATCAATTCTTCGCAGCATGAATTCACTCAGGGACGGTCTTGCCTTACTGATTTGCTTAGTTTTGTCTCAGAGGTATATGAAGCAGTAGATAATGACAAGTCATATGATATTATATATTTAGATTTCAGTAAATCTTTCGACAGAGTCCCTCATGAGAGATTGATGAGAAAGGTTGAGGCACATGGAATAGGTTGGGCGTTGTTAGGATGGATTTAGGTCATGGCTAATTGGTAGGAAGCAGAGAGTCAGCATAAATGGTACCAAGTCAAAATGGGGAGCAGTCAAAAGTGGTGTCCCCAGGGATCTGTATTAGGTCCTCTGTTGTTTATTATATACATAAATGACCTTGATTTAGGTATAACTAGTAGGATAAGTAAATTTGCAGACGATACCAAAATGGGGAGAAAAATTGATTCAGATAGAGATATAGAGTGTCTGCAAAGGGATCTAGATACATTACATGAATGGTCAGTAAATGGGCAGATGAAGTTTAACATTGACAAATGCAAGGTATTAAAGATAGGGAAGATGCATACAAATGTTAAATATAAACTAGCTAATATGGAAGTAGAAAACTCAGACTGTGAGAAAGATCTAGGTGTGTTTGTTAGCAATGATTTGAAGCCTAGAAAACAATGTATAAGCGTTCGTAACAAGGCAAACAGGATTCTCGGGTTCATATCTAGGAGTGTGAGTAACAGAACTGCTGATGTTATCTTAAAACTTTACTTGTCATTAGTGAGATCCCCATATGGATTATGCTGTTCAATTTTGGTGTCCTTATTACAGAATGGACATAGATTCATTGGAGAGAGTACAACGTAGAATGACAAAAATGATCCATAATATTATAAATTTTCCGTATGAAGAAAGGTTGAAGAAATTAGGCTTACATTCGTTAGAGAGACGCAGAGTTAGAGGGGATATGATAGAGGTATTCAAGTGGGTTAGTGGGATTAATAAAGGGGACATGAACAATGTACTAAAGCTCAGTGATAGCGAAAGAACTCGTACAAATGGTTTCAAATTAGATAAATTTCGTTTCAGAAAAGATATAGGCAAATATTGGTTTGGTAACAGAGTTGTAGCTTGGTGGAATAGGCTACCAAGTGATATAGTGGGATCAAGAACGATAGGGAGCTTTAAGATAAAATTAGATAGGCATATGGACGAGATGGGTTGGGTGTGAGGGGGATCTACCAGGTGTGGGCCAATCGGCGTTCAGCAGACCCCCGTAATCTTGTGTTAATCCCTGACCATTTTGGTGGGGGCAGTATTCAAGGTATTAGTGAGTTGGGCCTATAATTGGGCCTTGTAATTGGTGTTGGGTGTGACAGGGATCTGCCTTGTATGGGCCGATCGGCTTTTTGCAGACTCCCATTTTCTTATGTTCTTATGTTCTTAAGTACACTGTTACTATTCACCACACATTATATATACAAAATGCCTCGTGATGCACCATTCTATGTTGGGTAGATTAATTACCATCGACAAGGTCCCTTTGACTCTCTCCTAATGTGGTAACATATTATAATTATGCTGATGGTACAGATAACATCAGGGTTATTAGTGATGATATTGATGATGGTGATGATGACTAACGCGTTAATAAGGAATGGTTATGGAAATAGAAAAGTTGGTCAAATCAAATCATGGTGGTTGTATATTTTGTTTATTCTGCACAGATGTAATGTGTTTCAGATGTTCAATAAGGTGTTTCTGTGTATAAAGGTGTGTGTGATGGATTTCCCATCAATAAAAAAGTTAAGTTTGATAAGTGTTAGTTCACATATTCTTAATTAAATGTACACAATAAAGTTCAGATTATATGAAACACAGGCACCAATACTATTTATGTTTTGTATATACAAATAAAGCATGAACACAACCGCTACTTAACATATTGGTTAGGTTGCACTAGATATAATTAGTTAGCGGTATCGTCTTTCGAATAAATAGCGTGAGTACAAAGCTCAAGAGACAAAGAAAACGTGTCCGACCGTATAGCTCCCAAGCCAGAGGTCAGTTTACTGCCGACACCCTGCATAATTGGTACACGTGTTTGTCTGCCTCATCTCTGTTGGCACTGGTCCCACTCCTTGCTTACAACACCCGGTGGACTAGTTGGATGGTCGTGAGGGTTATAGGTTACCTTCATCTTCTCTTAGTATTCTCGGTGTCTCTTTTTCTTCTGATCTCACTTGGAAAGACAGCTAAAACAGCTTCCCAAAAGCTGGGTGTGCTCAACTGCCTCAAGGGGTTCTTTACCCCTATACATAAGAACATAAGAAAATGGGAGTCTGCAGAAAGCAGATTGGCCCAAACAAGGCAGATCCCTTTCACACTTAACCCTAATATAAGGCCTTATAAGCTGCGCTTATAAAGCCCAGCTTACTAACACCATTACCGAAACGGTCAGAGGTCAGAAAACGGGGTCTACAGAGCTCCAATTGGCCCACACCTGTCAGATCCCCCTCACACCCAACCCATCTTGTCCATATGCCTATCTAATTATATCTTGAAGCTCCCTATCGTTCTTGATCCCACTATATCACTTGGTAGCCTATTCCACCCATCTACAACTCGGTTACCAAACCAATATTTGCCTATATCTTTTCTGAAACGAAATTTATCTAATTTGAAACCATTTGTACGAGTTCTTTCGCTATCACTGAGCTTTAGTACATTTGTCATGTCCCCTTTATTTATCCCACTAACCCACTTGAATACCTCTATCATATCCCCTCTAACTCTGCGTCTCTCTAACGAATGTAAGCCTAATTTCTTCAACCTTTCTTCATACGGAAGATTTCCAATATTATGGATAATTTTTGTCATTCCACGTTGTACTCTCTCCAATGAATCTATGTCCATTCTGTAATAAGGACACCAAAATTGAACAGCATAATCCATATGGGGTCTCACTAATGACAAGTACAGTTTTAAGATATCAGCAGTTCTGTTACTCACACTCCTAGAGATGAATCCTAGAATCCTGTTTGCCTTGTTACGAACGCTTATACACTTTTTTCTAGGCTTCAAATAATTGCTAACAAACACACCTAGATCTTTCTCACAATCTGAGTTTTCCAATTCCATATTAGCTAGTTTCTATTTAACATATGTTTGCATCTTCCCTGTCTTTAATAGGCCTACCCCGCATTTGTCAATGTTAAACTTCATCTGCCAATTTACTGACCATTCGTGTAAGGTATCTAGATCCCTTTGGAGGCACTCTATATCTCTATCTGAATCAATTTTTCTCCCCATTTTGGTATTGTCTGCACATTTACTTATCCTACTAGTTATACCTAAATCAAGGTCATTTATGTATATAACAAACAACAGAGGACCTAATACATATCCCTGGGGGACACCACTTTTGACTGCTCCCCATTCTGACTTGGTACCATTTATGCCGACTCTCTGCTTCCTACCAATTAGCCATCTCAACAACGCCCCACCTATGCCATACACCTCAACCTTTCTCATCAATCTCTCATGAGGGACTCTGTCGAAAGCTTTACTGAAATCTAAATATATTATAGCATAATTATGACTTGTCATTATCTACTGCTTCATATACCTCTGAGAAAAAAGCTAAGCAAATTAGTAAGGCAAGAACGTCCCTGAGTGAATCCATGCTTAGAAAAATGTATTAAATTAAATGTTTCTAAGTGGTTTCTAATTTTACTAGCAATAATTGACTCTGGTAGCTTTCCTATGATTGATGTGAGACTAATGGGATCTTCTTGCTCTGTACAGGAGCACAGTGCATCCCTGTATTGAGTATTGTTCGCATGTGTGGGGAGGATCCTCTAATACAGCACTTCTTGAAGAAGCTTTTCGTCTCATTAACTCACATCCACCCACTGAATCTTTGCAATCTCTCTCTCTTCGCCGCAATGTTGCATTTCTCTCGGTATTCTACCAGTATTACAATAATCAGTGTTTGTCAGATCTCTCTCAGTGTATGCCATCTCCTCTTCGTAGAGTATGTAGCACCCATCTTGCAATACAATCCCACCCCTACTCTGTGCAACTCTCCAATCCAAGAGTGAAACGATATTCCCAATCTTTCTTCTATTCAACAGCTGAGCTCTGGAACTCTCTCCCTGAATCCATCTCTCCCTCTTCTAATGACTTAAATTGCTTCTAACTCTGTGTGTCCAGATATTTTGGCTCGAATATTCTTTGATTTTGGCCCTGTCACTCTTTTAACTCAGGGAGATGCAATCGTGACAGCCAGTTCTGCCTTGTGTCTCCCTCATCCAAATATAAATCAAAATATCAAAAGTCGGGTCTAAACTAAGTCACAGAAAACTGTATTTAAATATAATACATTTAATTAAACTTCGTCAAATTCCACGGTGTAAGACCAGAACTTCAAAGTTAGCACGTCTAATATTTAGTAACTAAAGGATCTTAAACTAACCCAATAGTTCATATAGACAGGACAGGTCTTACAGGTTTTTGTTATTGAACAATATAATATTTGTATACTTGTAATAATAGTAGTATCATAATGGTAAAGACATAATGTGGTTGCGGTCCTCCTGTCCCTGTTTACTGTTTACCCTGCCTGGCCCAGGGACTAGTAAGGGGGTAGTGCTTCGTGTTTGCTCTATATATTTATTTATAAGTATATTTTTTATTTTCCTCGCTCGACCTCCATCAAACTTAGAAAAACACCCCTAGACCCCCTTTCAAGATACATTTGTACATTTTTCGGTAGCAATATGTCCCGGCCGACGGCCGTTTCCTTCTAAAATTAGAGGCTCGCTTTCGCTCGCCAGGAAAAAATCGACAATGAAGACCTTTCGTGCTATTTAGGTGTCGATTCTTTTCCTGGCGAACGATAGTGAGCCTGTAATTTTGGAAGAACCGAAAAATGTACAAATTAATCTAGAAGGGGGATCTAATGGATGTCTTTTTTAAGTTTGATGGAGGTCTAGGGGTGAAGCAAGACAATAATCACAATATACATAAATGAAGACATAAATAAGCCCTTATTCCCCCCTTAAGTTTAGTTATCAATTGAGAAGGTATACATAATGTGGACATATTTTGGGATAGCTGTAAACGCTTGAGAAATAAAGGGTTATTAAGTGATATGGGAACTCAATAACCAAGGAAATCATAATATTATCCCATTGAGTACCAGGGACGTCCTTTTGATCATAGTCTGGTAACTTTTAGACAATTGTATTCAGCTTAGGAAGGATCTCTAACAACAATAAGGCTTCTTTATATATCGACCAACCCTTTTAGCTACCACATCTCCTTCCTAAGCTGCATAGTATCGTCAAAATATAGCTAGAATAAATTATAGCACACGTCGCTCGTACTCAAAGGGTTATAGAAGTAACACCCCCACAACAATCCGGAAAATGTGTCATAGGTTATATTTGTAGGTGAAACCCCAATCTGCTGGGACTGGTGTTCTCCCTTTCCCGGGGTAGTGCTGGGACTGGTGTTCTCCCTGGCCCGGGGTAGTGCTGGGACTGGTGTTCTCCCTGGCCCGGGGTAGTGCTGGGACTGGTGTTCTCCCTGGCCCAGGGTAGTGCTGGGACTGGTGTTCTCCCTGGCCCGGGGTAGTGCTGGGACTGGTGTTCTCCCTGGCCCAGGGTAGTGCTGGGACTGGTGTTCTCCCTGGCCCGGGGTAGTGCTGGGACTGGTGTTCTCCCTGGCCCGGGGTAGTGCTGGGACTGGTGTTCTCCCTGGCCCGGGGTAGTGCTGGGACTGGTGTTCTCCCTGGCCCGGGGTAGTGCTGGGACTGGTGTTCTCCCTGGCCCGGGGTAGTGCTTCATTGTTGGTCTATATGTTTATTTATTGATATATTGTTTTAGGTTCCTCGCTAGACTTCCATGAAGCTTAGAAAAACACCCCTTAGACCCCCTTTCAAGATAAATGTGTACATTTTTCGGTAGAACAATGTCTAAGATTAGAGGCTCGCTATCGCTCGCCAGGAAAAAATCGACACCAAATGGGCACGGAAGGTCTTAATATTGAAAACAAATGTGAGGCGAAAGGTCTCGAAATCACCAAACTAACGGAACGAGCGTCTTAAAACCTCAACACTAATATGCTAAACATGAGGGAGAAGGGGGTCCATAAAAAGCGAGTACTACACCCTTATTGGTTAATGTGATTACTGGGAGTTGATGGTGTTTTTGGCCGAGGCTTGGGTGTGGGCCATGTTCAGGGAATGTTTGGGAACACATAACAAAGCCGCTCCAACAGCTTACTCTCTCTCCAACACCCCTTCTCTCTACACTCTTCAGAAAAAATTGGAAAAGTAGAATGTAGATACGAGGTGCCGTTGTAAAGACTTATCCCTCAATACCTTTACCTGACCTGACCTGAGGCTTATATATTTATCGAAAGGATCTGAAATGCTAAGTGAGGAACCAGTGACGCTTTGGGATGTTCGGATATCTTTTTGGGATGATTAGCTTTGTATGATTAGGTTAGTGGTCTGTGTGTGTGTGTGTTGGGGGGGGGGGGGGGGGGATGGGGCTTAAGAAGAGATGGGCCGTTTTCTGGTCCCCCATCCTCATATTTAGCCCCATTAGTTTTTAGATTTTAAGACGTTCGGTCCATTAGTTTGGTGATTTAAACACCTTTTGGCCCGTTTCATTGTCAATATTAAGACTTTTCGTGTCATTTAGGTGTCGATTTTTTTATATAGCGATAGCGAGCCTGTAATTTAAGAGGAACCAGCCTTCGCCCGGGACAATTTTCTATCGAAAAATTTACAAATTTATCTTGAAGGAGAGTCTTGGGCGGGTATTTTTTAAGCTTGATAGAGGTCTAGGGATAAAACTAATATACTAATAAAAAGACCCTTTAGTTACATGTTGCGAATCAAAGTAAAACAAACCCGAAAGAATTCTAGTTATATCAGAAAGAAAAAAGTAGTTACCTCAACTGTTGGACCGTTAGTCGATGAATATGGAGAATACACCAAAGACGAAGTACAAATAGGTAATGCCCTCAATACCTTCTTTCCATCAGGTTTTAAAACAGAAGACCTCAGTGATATCCCTACAGCATCGCCGATTCAGATTGATAATTCTGATGTTCAAAGCAATATCACCATTACAGAGAGAGAAGTATTGAAATGTTTAAATAAACTCAAGGTAAATAACACGACTGGACTTGATACAATCTCACCTAGAGTTCTGAAGAGAGCTAAGGATGAGCTCTCCAAACCACTGACATTGCTATTCAATAAATCCTTGCAGTCTGGAACTATGCCTGATCAGTGGAAGCTAGCCAACGTAACACCGATATTGAAAAGAGGCAGTACATCCCTACCCAGTAACTATCATCCAATTAGCTTAACCTCAGTTGTATGTATAATGCTAGAAACACTCATAAGAGACAGACTCGTAAATCACTTACAGGAAAATAACATACTTAAAGATACTCAACACGGCTTTCGTAAAAAACGTTCCTGCTTAACAAACCTCTTAGACTTCTTTCACGATATCCTCAACCTCTACGATGAGAGCAAAGCTGTAGATATTATATACCTTGATTTTCAAAAGGCCTTTGACAAAGTTCCCCACAATCGTTTACTGCTTAAACTAAATGCGCATGGAATTCAAGAAGGTGTGTTGAAATGGATAGAAAATTGGCTCAGCTACAGAAAGCAAAGAGTAGTTATAAATGGTAAGGCATCTAAATGGACCAATGTAAGTAGTGGGGTACCCCAGGGATCGGTACTAGGACCAATTCTCTTTCTAATTTACATCAACGACATAGATGAGGGTCTCACCTGTACAATCTCAAAGTTTGCTGATGAAACAAAAATTGCAAATAGCATACTCTCAAAAGAACAAGTTGACGATATGCAACACAATCTAGATAAGTTGTCATGTTGGGCCCAAATTTGAGAAATGAGTTTCAATGTGGATAAATGTAAAGTACTACATATCGGATACCGAAACGAGAAAGCAAACTATTCGATGAATGGCACTCAGCTTAAGTGTGTAGACAGAGAAACCGATCTGGGAGTAACAATATCAAGTAACCTAAAACCGAGTCAACAATGTTCAGAAGTTGTTAAGAAGGCAAACAAAATAATTGGCTTTATAGGCAGGTCATTTGAGCGTAAATCCAAAGAAGTTATCCTAACCCTTTACAATCCCATAGTCCGCCCTCTTCTGGAACACTCCATTCAATCCTGGTGCCCTTATTTCCAAAAAGATATAAAGGTAGAACGAGTTCAACGTAGAGTTACCAAAATGATACCTAGCCTAAAGAACAAACTATACGAGGAGCGTCTTAGATAATTAATTTTATTTCCTTTAACCCAGCGCAGATTAAGAGGCGACTTAAGTCAAGTGTTCAAAATCATCAAACGTATCGACAATATGAACTGTAGTAAGTACTTCACTATCGACCAATCTAATTACCGTGGGGAAACGGTTGGAAAATTATTTTAAATCTTTTAACTCACACGAATCTAAGAATTTCTTCTTCAATCGAGTTGTCAACTTGTGGAATGGGCTTCCCCGAGACGTTATAGACTGCAGCACCGTTGATTCTTTTAAACTTCGCCTAGACAAATATCTTGCATCAAACCCGCGACTGACTGCGTTTGTAAATTTATAACTTTATTTTATTCCCCACTCAATTTCATCAAGGATTATTGCGTAATATATTTATTACTAAGACGTCTTTTTCCCAGATATACGTAATATCACATATAACTGTGTTATGTTACTAACCCATCTGTCCGCTACTAACTTCCTAATCCTGCTACGGACATTAGTTCCAGGGCAGTATTTCCCTTCCCAATTTTCCCTTTCCCACTGTAAACCACTGTTTGCACACTTAATCCTCAGGTGTTTTGGAGAACAAGCAGCCTAGAGGGGTCACTAGACCTGTTGTTGCTTGATTTTCTTTGTACTCCTTTGTACTTCCTTTACTCTAAAGTAAATGTCAACCCAGACCCATTCAAGGTAAACTTGTACGCTATTTGATGGAAGCATGTCCTGGATGAGGGCTACTTTATAAATTACAGGTTAGCTATCGTTCACCCAGAACAAAATAACGTGCCCAATACAAAAAAAAATCAATACCCGGTACCTGAAAGAAGTAAAGCATCTTATTGACGTCAACCGAGTGAGGTGAAACGTCTTAAAGTATCCAAGCTAATGAAGCGAAAGAGGGGCGTCGAGAGAGACCCCCCTCAGTTAAGGAATGTGTAGATGTGACGATAGTATAAAGTGTGCCGGTATTTGTATCTCCCCGTTGGTGGTCACAATAGTTTAAGGGACCCCACCGGATTTGGTTTATCTTTCTCTCCTTTTCTCTCTTGCTCTGCCTTGTATCCATTCGGCCCCATTCAGCCAACTGTTTTAAGACGTTTATCCCCATCCAGGTGTCGATTTCTTCCTGGCGAGCGATAGCGAGCCAGCATTGTATGGAGAAATCCGGCTTCGTCGGAGACATTTTTCTATCGAAAAATAAACAAATTTAGCTTGCTGTAAAACAAAAAAATATATATGCTGGCTCGCTACCGCTCGCCAAGAAAATGTTGACACCTGGATGGGGTAAACGTCTTAAAACAGTAGGCTGAATGGGCCGAATGGCCACATATTTGTTCTCTATATATACTTTTTATTGTCATACCTTTGTCTAACTGTATAATCTAGGTTTCTTAACCCACATCGTAAAGTGGGCTAAAACTAAAATAGTCTGGTGAGATATGTGTATTGCATTATAAATTACATTCCACGCACTGTACATTCCACGCACTGTACATTCCACGCACTGTACATTCCACGCACTGTACATTCCACGCACTGTACATTCCACGCACTGTACATTGAAATATTTTACTTGTATAGTATGTATGTTTTTCTGAAATTTGGATATATATATATATATATATATATATATATAATTATATATATATATATACATATATATATATATATATATATATATATATATATATATATATATATAGATATATACCGGTATATATATATATATATATATATATATATATATATATATATATATCTATCTATTGCCTGACGCCGTGATCCCCGAAGGGGTGGCCACTAACGAACCGCCCCCATACACCTCTGTCCCCAGTCAGTCGACGCCCCTCCCCCCAAACCAGCACCGCCTTCGTTCATGTATAATTGTATAGACCGGGTATATATAATAATTATATATATACAGTATATATATATATATATATATATATATATATATATATATATATATATATATACTCTATATATATATATACTGTATATATATATATATATATATATATATATATATACTGTATATGTACTGTATACATATATACAGTTTATATATATATATATATATATATATACATATATATATATTTATAAATGTATATATATATACTGTATATATATATTTTTTTTCTATGTGATGGAGGTAGGCAAAAGGCAGAACTGCCTATGGCGAGTGCCTCCCCCATAGTTGAAAGAGTGACAGGGCCAAAATCAATGGACGTTTGAGACAAAATGCCTGGACACACGGAGTTTGAAGCAATTTAAGTCATAGGAAGAGGGAAAGACTGATTCTGGGAGAGAGTTCCAGAGCTCAGCTGTTGAGTAGAAGAAAGTTTGAGAGTAACGTTTCACTCTCGGGTTGGAGAGTTGCACAGAGTATGGGTGGGATTGAGTTGCAAGACGGGTACCATGTGCCCTACGTAAAGGAGGTGGTATACACTGGGAAAGCTCTGAGGAACACTGATTATTATAGTAGCAATAGAATAGCGAGAGAGATGCAACATTGCGGCGGAGAGAGAGAAATTGCAGAGAGTTGGTGAGTGGACGGGAGCTAATGATACGAAAGGCCTTCTTTTCAACTTTGTCTAGGAGAGCAGTGTGAGAGGAACCTCCCCACATATGTGAACAATACTCAATACAAGGACGCACTATGCCCCTGTACAGAGCAAGAAGCTGTGCAGGGGAAAAGAACCCCCTAAGGCAGTTGAGCACACCCGGCTTCTGGGAGGCTGCCTTAGCAAGACTGGTAATATGGTCCTTCCAACTGAGAGCAGAAGAAAAAGAGACACCAAGAATATTGAGAGAAGATGAAGGATTGATTTTTGTATTGTTGAAGAATAAGGGATAGTCCGCTGGGAGTTCCTTATGGGTAGATAAATGGAGAAATTGGGTTTTGGAAGCATTAAAGGTAACAAGGTTTTCTCTGCCCCAATTGGAGATAGTATTTTGATCAGAATTTAAGAGTTCTATGGCTTCATTACGTTTGTCGTTGAGGTCTTGCTGGCTGGGGCGTTCTGAAAAACTAATGGAGTAGTGTAAGGTTGAATCGTCTGCGTATAAGTGGATGGGAATTGAGGTACAGTTGAGATCATTTATAAAGATTAGAAAGAGAATAGGAGATAGGACAGAACCCTGAGGAACACCGGAGTTTATATGGTGCGGAAGTGAACGAGGGCCGTCCACAACCGTGGCTATGGAATGGCCGGAAAGGAAATTAGAGACAAAGGCACAGATGGAGGGATAGAAACCGAAGGAGGGTAGTTTAGAAATGAAAGATTTGTGCCAGACTCTATCGAAAGCTTTCGATATGTCTAGTGCAATAGAAAAAGTCTCACCGAAGTCCCGAAAGAAGGATGACCAAGAGTTAGTAAGATATGAAAGAAGATCACCAGTAGAGCGACCCTTAAGGAAGCCATACTGTAATATATATATATACAGTATATATATATATATATATACATATACAGTATATATATATATATATATATATATATGCTTGTATCCCACTAGCCGCGAAACCCTTGAGTGTATTACGACTTTACAGGTGTCACAGGGGTCACATAATAGGTTTACAGGTGTCACAGGGGTCACATAATAGGTTTACAGGTGTCACAGGGGTCACATAATAGGTTTACAGGTGTCACAGTGGTCACATAATAGGTTTACAGGTGTCACAGGGGTCACATAATAGGTTTACAGGTGTCACAGGGGTCACATAATAGGTTTACAGGTGTCACAGGGGTCACATAATAGGTTTACAGGTGTCACAGGGGTCACATAATAGGTTTACAGGTGTCACAGGGGTCACATAATAGGTTTACAGGTGTCACAGGGGTCACATAATAGGTTTACAGGGGTCACATAATAGGTTTACAGGTGTCACAGGGGTCACATAATAGGTTTACAGGTGTCACAGGGGTCACATAATAGGTTTACAGATGTCACATGGGTCACATAATAGGTTTACAGGTGTCACAGGGGTCACATAATAGGTTTACAGGGGTCACAGGGGTCACATAATAGGTTTACAGGTGTCACAGGGGTCACATAATAGGTTTACAGGTGTCACAGGGGTCACATAATAGGTTTACAGGTGTCACAGGGGTCACATAATAGGTTTACAGGGGTCACAGGGGTCACATAATAGGTTTACAGGTGTCACAGGGGCCACATAATAGGTTTACAGGGGTCACATAATAGGTTTACAGGTGTCACAGGGGTCACATAATAGGTTTACAGGTGTCACAGGGGTCACATAATAGGTTTACAGGTGTCACAGGGGTCACATAATAGGTTTACAGGTGTCACAGGGGTCACATAATAGGTTTACAGGTGTCACAGGGGTCACATAATAGGTTTACAGGTGTCACAGGGGTCACATAATAGGTTTACAGGGGTCACATAATAGGTTTACAGGGGTCACATAATAGGTTTACAGGTGTCACAGGGGTCACATAATAGGTTTACAGGGGTCACATAATAGGTTTACAGGTGTCACAGGGGTCACATAATAGGTTTACAGGTGTCACAGGGGTCACATAATAGGTTTTAACGATTTTGCTTTCTTGTAAAGAACGAAAATCTAATTTGTAAAATAAATAAATGTACTACTGGAGTATGAGTTCCGTGTAGAGTTTATTTCCATAGTGCAGTCCTATTAGCATCTCGCGACTACTCTGTAGATTGCACAGGGAGCGGGTACTTTGGCTAGTGGTAATACAATATTACTACCCCTACACTGTTTAGTCAACATAGGGTTTCGAAGACTTAAATATTGATGAATACTGCAGATTACCAAACTTGGGTAAAATACTTGCTCGTGTGACGGCGGCTTAATGTTGATCGTGAAACATCTTTATGGTAATAATGGACGTATGCTGTCGAAGCAAATATTAGGAATTATAATGATAACAAGTACTATAGATGACAGCAATCCAAACTTCATTAAGTTAAAACTCTTCTATCCCGGTGAGGCACATATCCACACGGGCTTTGGCGGGGTGGTTGTGGTCGGTATGTTGGGGACAGATACCTGGGGCATACCAGTAATACCAACACCACCAATCCACCACACTGTACTTGCTTAGTCTACACATAGGCAGCAGTATATAGTTTATGAGAGAGAGAGAGGGAGAGAGATCAGATACAAAAATCGAGCTCCTTTCTTTCCCGTTGTCTCCGGGAAGACCCAAAGTATCAAACTCTCTTTTGTCAGTGATCAGAAGCTACACACCAGGATTTACGAAGGACCATTGTCTTCCCCGGCCTATAGTGTGTGTGTGTGTGTGTGTGTGTGTGTGTGTGTGTGTGTGTGTGTGTGTGTGTGTGTGTGTGTGTGTGTGTGTGTGTGTGTGTGTGTGCTGGCTTGGGAGCGGTAGGTCGGGCATGTTTTCATTGTCTCTTGAGTTTTATATTCGTGTAATATATTCACAAGACGATCACGCTAACTAATCATATCTATCCCAACCTAACCAATATTCCTAGTAGCGGTTGTGTTCATGCTTTATATTTATATATAGGGAGCAAACTTAAATAGTATTGGTGCCTGTGTTTCATATAATCTTAACTTTATTGTATACATTCAATTATGAATATGTTAACCTACACTTATCAAACTTAACTTTTGTATTGATGAGCAATCCATCACACACCTTTATACACAGAAACCCCTTATTGAACATCTGAAACACATTACAACCGCGCAGAACAAACAAAACATACAACCACGGTGATAATATTTGACCAACTGTCCTCCTTTCATAACCACTCCTTCACGCGTTAGTCATCATCATCATCACTGTCATCATCATTTACATCAATAATAACCCTGATGATAATTATCTGTTCCATCAGCCAGAACATATATTTTGTTACCACATCAGGAGAGAGGCTAAGGGACCTTGTCGACGGTAATTAATCTACACAACATAGAATGGTGTATTATGAGGCATTTGTTTATATATAATGGTGTGTGGTGAATAGTAACAGTGTTCTTGAAAAAGGTGTTTACAACACATTGATAATCCAATAACATAAATATGATTACCAACATTCAACGGGTGGCTACAGGTTACAATATGTATCATACAGGTAGTAGACGAACTTTTTAGTCAACCAATTGCCATCCTTAATATTAAATCTTAGCAACATATTGACTTTTCGAGGTTCTCAAGATAATGAATAACATCATCGGAATGCAGCAAATATATAATGTACATCATTACTTGACTAAAAGAAGGTGCAGTACATGTATGTTCTGGATATCTTGTTTTCTCTCAAACTCATCATAGTTTTTATGTAATCATTACGATTTTATCAATTGCAATATGCAAATGAATGATTCCTCTATATGTTTTCTTGGTAGGCTCTCCTAAAAATGTTAAGCAAACCTTTTTTCTTGTGCTATCCAAATATTTGATCATTAGAATCCGGTATGGATTATAATAACACACTATTTGGAATATGTATTCGTATTTGCTTTTCCGGGTGGATGGGACTCATTAGCCTTTGGTCGGCAACCCATATAGGGGAAACAACCTTATACAAATCCGGGTGGATGGGACTCGTCAGCCTTGGTCGGCAACCTGTCTAGGGGACTAAACCTGGTACAAATCGGTACTGATTATATAAGGGTGAAGCAGGTTAGTGGATGGACTAGCTAAACACCACTGTAGAAAATAGTGCTAAAAAGATACACGAGGGCCTCGGGGTCGGAAGGGTCCTAAATTGAGTGGTCAATCCTGTAAGTCCTTCAGTAAACTGGGATGGGTTGTCCCTCTTACAGGGAATAGGTCCACTTGGTGGCCTTCTGTGTATGGCCAACCTCATTAAGGGGAGTAAGGCGTCCGGCAATAGATATATTTGCTTTAACCTTGATCATAGTTGTAAATGAGAGGAAACACATGTTTTCTTTTATTGGTGATCTTGTATTTCTAACATTCAGACCTAAAACAATGGTTCTCAATATTTAAAAAAAAAAAAAATACAATCCAGAACCTTATCATAAACAAAGATGGAAGATAAAGCAATCGATACCTTGACCAGAGAAAATCAAGGTGACACAAACCCTCGTAAATAAAGCCTAACCCCAAAGACAGAACAATAGGCTCAGGAGAGAACGATGGAAGTGTGTGTGTGATGTTGTCAAGTCTGTCTTTATCATCCAACACTGAAGATTAATACTACTGTTCCAATTATTAAGAGTCATCGTAAACCTCCACAAACTGGCTGTGTTACCCTTTCAACAGATGACCACTATATTTTACTCGACTCTAACTAAATGAAAACATGTTTTTATTTTCCCTTCCAATGAATCTTTGCGAAATCAAAGGCCTAAAATACTTCTCGTATTTTATTAACTTCCAAAACTGAATATCATCGTATCGGGATGGGAGCTATAAAATATATAAGATTAATGTTCTTATTTGAGGAAAAATACATTTTGCCTTCCAGTACAGGTTAGCAACCCTAAAGTTTTATCACTTTTTTTTCACTTGCTAGTGATAAGTCCAGGTAGTTTTAAAGAATTCACATGTCCATTTTGCTTACTAATAGTGTTCACAGATGATGAAAATAACAACTTTATGGTGCTCAATAATAGTGAAGAGTTGTGGTTATTATTTAGTAGTTAGTGGTGAGTGATGGTGATGAGGAGGTGACGGTAATGGTGATAACGGTGATTGGGCGGGTGCCCAACCCCGAAAGGGGTTAAAATAGGGGAGCTATCCCCCCGCCAAAGGCGGCTTTCTAGGGCCTTTCCTAGCTGATGCCGAGAGGATTGGGTTCTAGTCATATGGTGATGGGCTGGTCTATCAGAGTGAGAACTGAGCGATCTCTGCCATACCCATAGCTTACTCCGACTGTTCCTTTTGCTTATGTCTTTCCTAGATCTCAAGTGACGGCGTCTTTTCCGTGGATTGACCTCCCAATCTACCAAGATTGGAAGCCAAAGCGTCACATTTTTCCTTTGCCCCTCAACTTTCTCTTCATAATTGCTGAGGGGCACAGGGCCCTGGGTGGGGCTTTGGTTTCCCGGGCGTTTCCGCACCCTCCTCCGCTCCCTGCCATGGAGTGGCTTCGGTCACCCAGGCTTTATTGTGGTAGGCAGGGAGGGTTCTGTGGGGGCGCTCGGTTATGGCCTTGGCCTTGCTCGGGGCCTTGGGGCTGTTCGGCCAGGCAGCTTGGGGAACAACAACAACAACAACAACGGTGATGGGTGTTGCAGAACGATAGTGATGATAACGTTAAGGGGTTGGCTGGTGGTGATGATGATTATTATTACAGTTATGTGAAGTGATGGGGGAGGACAGCACATTTTGCTTTTAGTTGACGTTAAATTCTAAGCTACCCTCCTTCGGTTTCTATCCCACCATCTTTGTCTTCGTCTCTAATTTCCTTGCTGGCCGTTCCGTAGATGCAGTTGTGGATCGTCATCGCTCACTTTCTCAACCTATCAACTCCGGTGTTCCTCAGGATTCTGACCAGTCTCCAGTTCTCATTATAATATTCACTAAAGATCTTCTCAACTGTCCAATCCTATTCACTCACATGCTAATAACTCAACCTTACACTATTCAACTAGTTTTCCAAAACGACCCACCATGCGATCACTTATAGACTCACTGATAAGGCCATATCATGCCTATCTTCTGATCTATCAAATATTTCCAATCGAGGCAGAGAATATCTTGTTACTTTCAATGCTCCCAAAACCCAATTTCTCACAATCTACCACATGTCTATCCCTTATACAACCTTTCATCTTCTCTCAGTATTCTTGGTGTTTCTTTTTCGTCTGACCTTTCTTGGACATATCATATATATTACCACTCTTGCTAAAACAGCTCCCCAGAAGTAAGGTGAGCACAATCGTCTCCGTGGGTCTCAAAGGGTACAGTCAAAAGCATAATCGTCTCAACAACTCACTACACTCTCTCTCTACACGCCGGAATGTAGCTTATCTCTCCCTATTCTACCACTATTACAACAACCAATGTTTTCAGAGCTTTCTCAGTGTATACCTCGTCGTTTACGGAGAGTGGGGGGCACCCAACTTACAACACACACCTACCCCTATTCTGTCCAACTCTCTAACCCAAGAGTGAACCGATTTTCTGTCATTCTTCTACATAATAAGTAAGCTCTGAAACTCTCCCTCAATTGCTTCTCTGTCACTCTTTCAACTTTGAGGGAGACACTTGTAACAGGCAGCTTTGTCTTTTGTATCATTCATTCACATAAAACAAAAATCACGCTGCAGGCAAATATTATCAGGAATGTGGGAAGTCGTTTAACTTTAGTTCTATGACAATTATCTCAATCAATATACGGTATAATCAAAGTAAATGAATGATTAATTGTTTTCTACATTTAGAGATACAAAAGATATACATTTTGCTTACAAACGAATGCCGTATGGCCAATGGCTATAAATTGCAAAGTGTTATATTCCTTAACAGAGTAGCATTAATCAAAAGTTTATCAGTGTTAATGTGGTCATATAACGTCTCATGGCTATTTTTGTACTTCTGCATATAGTTTTGTAGTTTAATAAACCCATAATTACATCAAAACTCGATTGTGGAATGCTTTGTATTTCGGTTGATTGAGCATTATTTCGGCTCATGTAATGGATATTCTCAATACATTTGTAATAATTGCAATAATAGATTCGTACTATGTAATTAAATATTTTCTGAACATTTACATGCTTGTGGAGTTTTAAATGCGAAATGTAAACATTGCCGAAATCAGCCTGCTCTTCTTCTATTGTAATTGATAGGTTATTGGAATATAGTTAATTCAACACGTGTTCTAAATGTAGGTAAAATCCAACCTGTTAACTGTTTTGCAGCTGCAACTCTGATTTGGTTATGGTCTTTGAATCCTATATATTTTTAACACTAACACATCAAGGTCCTTACGTTCTATAATGTGGTTGGATTTTGTTACGTATGTTTTGTTTCCTTTAATGACATTATCCTCTCTGTATCGTATTAATTGGAAATTGTCTTCATTAAACTGCAAATTATTTTCCCTTATCCATTGAAACACAACATTTATGTCACCTGCAGCCGGCCTGTCTCTTCCTCTGTGTTTATTATCATACTTAGTTTTGTGTCGTTTGCAAAGGAAGATACTGTACATTGTCTTGTGTTAGCATCCATGTCATTAATCAGAATGTGGAAGATAAGGAGTGCTAGCACTGTTTCTTGGGAACTGAGCTTTTGACATCGGAAGGCTCAGATGTGGCTTAGTTAACTGCTCCTAATTGCCTCCGCTTTACGAGGAAGTTGTATTTCCACCATCCAATTTTACGTGTTATCCAACCCCAACTTCTCACCAGAAATTCAAAGCCTAATCAGACAACACGATACACTGAAACACTCCCCAACACCCCACACACAAGACATCACACAGCAAATCCATGCACCCAACACCCAGATTAACAACAAAATACAAGAACAACAAACACTAAATTGGAATAACTTCCTACAAACACTTGATCACAAAACAAGCCCCAAAAAACTCTACCAAACACTAAACAGCATCGCACTTTCCAACAGCAACACAACACAATCACATGCTGCAATCACAACAACAGACTCTACTCCTTCATGTAAACAACAAGCAAACACTCTCATTAATCACTTCTCTCATATTAAGCCACCTTAAACCCCATAAAGACGACCGACGTGTCATCCGACGTAAGAGACAACTCCCCACAGGCCCAGACTATGCACCCTTCACCAACTACCAGGCAAAGCACATCATCAACAATCTCAAGCACTCACCCGCCTGTAGAATATACAACATAAGCAACATACACCTCAGACACCTGGGACCACAAGGCATACAAGCACTCACTAGCATATCAAACTACAGTTATTCACACAACACAATACCAGACATCTGGAAGCATGGTATAATCATCACATTCCCCAAACCCAACAAAGACCCCACGCTACCCTCTTAACACCGCCCTATCACACTCCATTGCACCCCCTCCAAAATCATAGAACGCCTTGTACTACAACTGATTACACACGCCCTACCCCTAGCTCCAACACAACATGGTTTCAGGCCACTGCACTCCACAAACACTCTTCTTACAGACCTTACACAAAGAGCTTTGGACGGCATCAACTCAGCCAGACCACCACACAGATCACTACTTGCCACACTCGACATTAGTAAAGCCTTCGATGCCAACCCTGCCACAACCTAACAAACAAAATCTACGACATAAATATGCACAACAACATAAGAAGGTGGCTGGCCAACTTCCTAGCATGCAGATGTGCACACATATTTTTTACCGGTCAGTCATCTAGCATCAGAAATTTCCCGAACGGGGTCCTGCAAGGATCCGTCCTGTCGCCCGCACTCTTCAATCTGTCCATGCATGATATAAATACACCCAATACACCCCAAATTAGCATAGCCTCCTACGTAGACAACATAACACTCACATGCACACACCAAGACCTAGACACAGCAACACATCTCCTTCAACCCTATCTTAACACATTACATGACTGGTGCACTACAAACAGACTCAATTTAGCCCCAGCCAAATCCACTGCAACCCTCCTCACAAGCTGGACAGACCACAAATACACCCTGCAGCTCACCATAAACAAAACATCCGTAACACACACACACTCACCCAAAATCCTAGGAGTAACATATAATACTCTAATGACATTCAAACAGCACACCACAAACATGAAAAAGAAACTGACACCCAGACTTAATGCCCTCAGGTCACTTGCCCACACACAATTTGGACACAACAAAGTGTTACGATCCAGGTTCTCAAAGACACAGGGCTCTTCAACATTGGACTAGATAATGGCAAAATGCAACAACGGTAACACTAGATCCAACCCCTGCCTTAAACACTGGAAAACAAAACACCATTACCGCCCTGAGTCGTGCCTGGACAACGAGGTATCCTATGACTCGGTAACTGGTGCACACACACTAGGCTGACGCTCGATGAAACAGCCTATTCTCAAACAGTAAAAGATTACTCGATTAGGTTACACAAAGAAAAGATAGTTAACGTGATTAATTAACGTTACGGTAGATACTCAAATAACTGGCACTCCTGTATTAAAGAAAGTGCAATGCTAGTCCTGCAAGATCAACTGGAAACTTCTGAAATAAGCCTGATGCTGGGAAGATGTTCGTAAAGAATCTTGAACAATTATAATGCAGAATACGGGTCACAATAAATACTAGGACATATAGTAATAATAGGCAGGCGAATAATAAAGACTGCGCAAAGGTAGTAATGCTCGACAACTAAAGAAATGCTTCGTGACACAACGCAACAGCCTACTAGGGTTGTGCAACTCAACAACAACCTCGGCTCAAAAGTGCAGTGAATAATAATGTTGCATACATATAATAATGGGGCTTATCTCTAACCAGTGTCTGCTCAGTTAATAAAGTCTAGCTGGGGTATCAAGGCAGGGCAACAATGGGCGAGCATGCGGCTCGTAGCCTAACGTTGTCCGAAGGTGGTATAATGAAGATTACGTTATATGACGGGGATGCTCTCTTGATAAATCTAGGTCTCTAGTACCTAGTTCTATCCTGGCGATCCCTCAGAAGTCAACACAAAGAGGCAGCACTATGTTGTGAGGGATAGGCTATGGCCCTCTCACACCACAGCGCTGTGCTCGCAAAGTAAACCCACCCGAAGACAACATAGGCTCCCACAGTACCTGTCGATGTCGTGCAGGGCTTAGCTAACACTGCACACATCGGAGACAACGACACAGTAACCTTACCCCTAGTCTAGCTTTTGATAACCAAGCAGAATCACTCAACACCTTGCCAGGGAGACATATACCGGTCTACAACCTTCCCGAGAGAGGACACATACGGAAAAGTCCGTCTCTCCAAACCTCAATAAAGCATAATACCTCCTTAACCTAATACATGGAAATATCTGAGAGCTTCGCGTACAATAAGACTGGTCGACGGTGAACGTCTATGCTGACACCAGAAGGGATGTTGAGTTTAATAAAGATTAGAGAATGAGAAAGGAGAAGTCGAGAGAGAGAAATAGTATGCAAAGTGGCGAGTATGGGGGACAGAATTGCAAAGGATGTAGGCGATACGCGTGTCAGGCAAGCTCTGAGCTGGTAAAGAACACGAGGCCGCGATGGGAAGGGACTAGTTGACCACCCGGCCGCCAACGCCATCAGCGCCCAAGCGAGCCGCGTCATAGCTCACCCCGCTGCCAGGTGTACTCCCTCACCCTCTCTCGCTCGCCTCCCACACAAGCAACATTTATATTATAGCGAATATAAAATATAAGGCGCGCGGTCACAGACCAAAACAAAGACCATTTCTAGACTGTCTGTGGCAACACGACACTAATTACATAAAGCAGATCATTCTAGGACAACTGTAGCCCATCCCCCCATCCTGGTGAGTGCTAGCGAGCTGCAATGCCCCACGCAACCATTCTGCTAACGCCGGGAGGCGTCACACCCCCCCCAAGATATGGGACACTCAACCATGAGCCCATATCTGAACAGGCAGAATGTCGCTAGAATCTGCCACTCCTAACCACTCTGCCACTCATGGAATGCAAGCTCAGTCTCCTCAAAAAAAAATACAACAACATTTTTATATAAAAAAATCTTATCACCCTTCCCAAATATAATACATTAATTCATAACATTGTGCTCCCAGAGCGAGCTTTAAGAAGCACAGCCTACTGAGGGAAAATCATCTGCACTCAGTACTCAGCTACAATATTATCTTAAAATTAATTATCAAAAAGAAAGAGTTTTTTATTTAATTTTTTCATATTTTATTTTAATGTTGTTTTTGGCGGCTACTATAGATGTAGCCTAATTTTCTTCTAATCAAAGCCAACAACTCCTGCCCTGCGACCCTACGCTGATGCTACACACGCGAGCCAACAAGCACCAGCGCAAAAATACACCGCGAGCCAAGACAGGAGGCTATACCAACATACTGTGGTAGCCTACCCCGGATCCTCCACCCGCGACAAACAGTCCGCAATCACATTCTCACAACCGGCAATATGGCGAATGTCTAAGTTGTACTCTTGCAACATGAGCGACCATCTGGTCAGCCTCATATTCCGGTTGTGGAATTGATTGAGGAATTTAAGCGGGTGGTGGTCGGTATACACTACCACGACTGGCCCATAGGCAGGAACATAGACCTCAAAGTGTCTGAGCGCTAACACGATTGCCAGCAGTTCCTTTTCAACAACCTATTAGTTTTTCTGTGCTGAATTAAATTTCTTTGAAAAGAAACTGACTGGATGCTCAAGACCTTCCTCGTCTGTCTGCAAAAGTACGGCACCAGCCCCTACTCCGCTGGCATCAGTCGCCAACTGAAATGGTCGTTCAAAGTCCGGGGCCCTGAGGATAGGGTGAGTGCATAAAAGGTGTTTAACTACTCGAAACGCCTGCTCACACTCAGGTGCCCAGCGGAACTTTTTATCTTTGGCTAGTAGATCTGTCAAAGGAGCTAACACAGTAGAATAGCCTCTTATAAAGCGGCGGTAATACCCAATCATGCCCAAGAATCTCATGATCTGCCGCTTGGTGGTCGGCCTGGGGAACAAGTCGATAGCCTGTATCTTCTGTTGGGGCGGGCTCACCTGCCCTAACCCAACCACAAACCCCAGATACTGCACCGTGGCTTGCACAAAGTCACACTTGCCCAGATTAACCACCAAGCCTGCTTTACTAAGTTGACTAAATAAGGCTTCTATGTGCTCACAGTGACTTTGGAAATCGTTGTCATAAATGATCACGTCATCAAGGTAGACAGTACAGTTTGGGATGTCTGCTACGATGTCGTTCATTAAGCTCTGGAAAGTGGCCGGTGCATTTTTCAGACCATATGGCATCACGTTGCAATGGTAAGTACTGCCATCCACCACAAACCCGCACACCTCTTTAGCCCGCTCAGACAGTGGTACTTGCCAGTAGCCTTTGACGAGGTCTACCTTGGTCAAGTACCTTGCTTTCCCGATCTTATCCACACTGTCATCCACCCGGGGAAGAGGATATGCGTTGGTGGGGGTCAACCCGTTCAACCGCCTAAAGTCAATGCAGAACCGAACTTTTCCATCAGGTTTGGGCTGCAGAGTGACAGGAGAAGTCCACCGTACTGCCCCATTCTCGATCAAGCCTCTCGCCAGCATATACTCCAGCTCATCCCTGAGCGCTGGGAGTTTAACCCTTAATTAGCGGCTCACCACATAAGTCGAGTTAAATAAAGCTGGACTATGTGGCGGCGCTCGACATAACTCGAGTGGCAATTTCAGCACGTAATGTTGCTGAGAGAGAGAGACAAGTGGTGGCAGGAGAGTAGCGAGCGTATGACTGCTCCAGACCACCGCGGCGAACCTACTGACACGAATCTCACCTCCCTCCTACCTCTCTCACTCGCTATATAAGGAATTGTATGGGGAAAGTGCCTAATTACATGCTTTTTGCACTCGCGTTGCACGGTTATTGCAAGAAAACTAGCCATCATAAAAGGATCGTTATGGTGTCATTCGAAAGCTCTGTTTATGCCCTTTCAGGGATAGATACTTGTTTTACGTTCTGGGTCTTATTTAGGCATGAAAATGATCACGTAAACAGCCCTATTTTGGCTAAAAACACCCCGCTGGGCGGTACATATAAATAAACCGCATAGGCCGCTCTTAAGGTGTTAATGGGTGGCACCCGATAAGGTATCGACTTGAAGGGGGGGTGCTCTCCTACATCGACGTCATGCACCGCTTGAGTAGTGAGGCCTGGGTGCTCGGCAAATACAGTGGGGTATGAATCGAACAGGCGCTGCACTGCCACCTGCTGTTCCTCCGGCAGGTGCGCCAGAGCATCATGCGCACATTGGCTCGAATTCCCCGCCCACTGATCAGCCGAGACATGACAATCCCAGTTATCATCCACCTGATCATTGCTGCCCCCCTCTCCTTCTCCACCATGACCGCAGCAGGTCAACACAGGGACAGCTAGTGACTCAGGTGGGCGCCTCACATACTCCTTCAACAAATTAATGTGGCATAGTTGGATACGCTTCTTCCGGTCTGGAGTGGCAACGAGGTAATCTAGATCGGAGATCTTTGACACCACCCGATAAGGCCCAGCGTACTTGGCAGCCAGAGGATGACCTGCCAAAGGCAACAGGACCAACACCTCTTGACCTACCTGAAACTCCCGGAGTTTCGCCTTAGTATCGTACCTGTCCTTCATACGGGCCTGCGAACTCACCAAATTTCGCCCGGCCAGCTCCAGACTTCTAAGCATTCTCTCTCTGCTCTCGAGGACGTATCTCAACATAGAACATGGCTTAGCGGTACCCTCCCAAATCTCCTTCACCATGTGGAGAGGGCCCCTCACCTGATGCCCGAAAACAAGCTCATTCGGACTGAAACCGAGACTCTCTCCAGGTACTTCTCTTGCCGCGAACAAAACATACGGCAGACCAAGGTCCCAATCCTTTCCGTTCTCTGCGCAATAACATCGAAGCATGCTTATCAGCGTGGCGTGCCACCTCTCCAACACCCCTTGACTCTCCGGGTGATACGCAGAAGAGACGACAGTGCTGATGCCATGCTGAATCATAGTTTGTTTGAACAGATTAGATGTAAAATTAGAACCTTGGTCCGATTGCACCTTTTGCGGGTAACCATACCGCGAGCAATACAAGAGCAGGTTCCGGACAACAGTTTTCGCCGTGCAATTTCTCATTGGATATGCATCAGGATAACGAGTGTCCCCATCCATGATAGTTAATAGAAATTTATTACCGGCACTAGTAGGGGTTAGGGGTCCGACCATATCAATGATGACCTTACTGAAGGGCGGTCCACTGACAGGAATGGGGTGCAACGGGGCTCTCGGAATTGTTTGGTTAGGTTTTCCAACCCTCTGGCACGTATGACACCTTGCTATCCAGGTTACCACCTGCCCCTTCAACCCCAGCCACCAAAACAATTTTTCTAAAGCCGCCACCGTTTTTCTCACCCCTAGATGTCCTGCCAGTGGTATGTCATGCGCCAACCTCAGTAGGCTATCCCTGCACTCCCGTGGCACCACCAACTGGTCCACTACTCCGGACCCCTCTTGCCAACTACGTTTAGGGTCTTGAAAATGCCTATAGAGGATGCCTTCTAAATAAAAAAAATCTCATGGCTGTGCATCGCCGTCCTCGTCGAGCTCTACAGCTCCATTAGCACACGTTTGGAGCTCAGGGTCCTCTAGTTGCAACCGACGTATATCTGAGGGTGTCAAGCGATCTAACTGCTCCCGGAGCAATGCATGACCTTCCCCGATACTGGGCTGCTCCCTCTGTCTCTCTCGATGTACATAACGTTGCTGTCGTGGAGACTCGTCATGCCCAGCCTCGTCACTCTCGATGACAGGCCCAGGGGCTACTCCAGAATTAAGTAATGGTGCTAATACTGAATCACCCAGGAGAGCCGCCGAGTCAAAACTCTTAAAACCAACTCCAGCTTTAGCCTCCTCCTATTGATCGTTCCTCCGCTGGTCTGAAGACGGAGGACTAGGCTGTGACACTTTAGCTGCCCGAGCTCGGGTGACAACACACGCCATGGGTTGTGTCTGGCACCGCTCGACCCACTCTTGCTCTTCCCTACTTACGTCGGCCGGCCTCTCGGCAACGACTAAGGGTAGAACCTCAGAAGCGGCATTGCAAAGTCGTTGCCGAGAAGAAGGTCGACGCCCTCCACTGGCAATTTCTCCACAATCCCGACATCCAATTCACGTGCCACACCATCCACCTCCAACTCCAACCGCAACAGCGGGTATGACCGAGTTGCATTAATACCCTGCACCACCACCACCCGAGCCGCGTTTATAGGGTAGCCAGTCAAGTTTTTCATCAGAGTCTGGGAAGCACCTGTATCACGCAAGACCTCTACTCCGTGCTTGCGCCCCGCCCACATCACGCAACCCCGCCCTCTATGGTCGCAAAAAACATCCCGAGTAGGGTTCGAGCCTCCCAGGTGCTTCTGCATTGGCTGTGCCTCAGCCTCTGACGAACTGCCCCGGGCAAACTCAGATGACTTCGGAGACACACCAATGTTGCAGGCCAAAGACACAGCTGCTGCAGGTGGTTTGCTAGGACAGACTCTTGCAAAGTGCCCCTTTTTATGACAATGATAACACTCCAACTCCCCTTTGGGCTTCCCTTGGTACTGGGAAGGGCCCGGCCCCTTCTTAAATGGGACGGTGCTAGTCTTGTGGTCAGTCTTGGTATCATGGCTCTTGTACTTGTTTGCATAAGGTATATCACTAACTCGGGGGGGGTGGGGCATCATGCCCCTTGTTACCTGCCTCACTACGCTGGGCAGACCCGCACCCACGAATTAGTGATAGCCGGAGGTCAGCCATCTCAGCTGCCTCCTGTAGAGTTTTTGGTTGCTTTTCTTTAAGGTTTAACGTCAGGTCGCCGCCCGTGCATTTGAAAAACTGCTCTAAAAGCACCAACTGTTTAATGTCGTCAAACGTAGTAGCTTTCTCCGACCTCAGCCAATTCCCAAAAGCATCGGACAGCTCCCGGGCATGCTCCAAAAAGGCGCTCTCCCGACCCTTGGTAACACCCCGGAACTTCAACCTGTACGTCTCTGGTTGTAGTTCGTATGCTCTCAGGACAGCCTCCTTGAGATCCTCTTACACAATACATAACTCCAAAGGTAACGTATCGTAGGCTTTAAGACCCTTGCCTATTAATCTAGAGGATACAAGTGCTGCCCATTTTTTCTCTGGCCACTGGTGTTCCTGGCACTTCTTCTCAAAGCGTGTGAAAAATTCTGTTACACCACTCTCATCAAACACCGGAACCAGTTTCAATAAGTGCGAGAGAGATTGATCATGAGCACGGTTACCAGCCCCAAGTCGCTGTCCCGTTGTCTCTACTCGCGACTTCTCTACGTCCCTGTCGGCACAGTACCTAGTCGACTCAGCTTGGATTTTTGCTAGCTCTATTTGCTGCTCACCTGCCCTGATAGCCTTTCTCTCTTCGATCTTATCTAATTCGAGCTGAAGTAATAATTCTGGAGATAACCCTTGAGGAGGTGAAGGTGCTACAATGTTTGAAATTACCGGTGGTCCCCCCAGGGGCAACCCACCCTGCCAGTCACCACCCAACTGCGGAAGTGTACCCGGGGTCGGCAAACTACTGGGATGGCTGGGAGTCGAGTGTAGGGGAAGCATGGCCGAAGGGCTCTGAGCACTCAACCCATCTCGCTCACCAGTCACCCTGCCCAGTACACACGTTATCAAGTTATCCTTGGTCATGCTGCTAGTAACCGCATGACCGATAGCTGTGGCCAGGCATTGAAGACCGTACCGATCCATACCCTCCAACCGCTCGGCAGTAACAGGCCATTGCAAAAATATCCTAGCATCCTCTTCACAGTTCACCCGATTAACCCTTTCATCATGCTGCTGTTCCTCAGTTTCGACATTACGTACTGTGTCTCCATTCTCCTCTGACCCGGTATAAGACATGATGCTCACAAACATTTCTCACCACAATATTCAGAAAAGAAGTACCCCAAACTCTTATGTAGCACTATTCACTTGCCAAAAATGTCTGAAGACTCTCAAGTGCTATACTACTTTGCCAAAAACAAAATTAACCTGCCCACTATATTCCTCAATAAAACAAATGACCACAACAATCCTGCAATTATCTCTTAGTTCACAAGATCCTGAGCTAGGTCGCCATTTGTTACGATCCAGGTTCTCAAAGACACAGGGCTCTTCAACAATGGACTAGATAATGGCAAAATGCAACAACGGTAACACTAGATCCAACCCCTGCCTTAAACACTGGAAAACAAAACACCATTACCGCCCTGAGTCGTGCCTGGACAACGAGGTATCCTATGACTCGGTAACTGGTGCACACACACTAGGCTGACGCTCGATGAAACAGCCTATTCTCAAACAGTAAAAGATTACTCGATTAGGTTACACAAAGAAAAGATAATTAACGTGATTAATTAACGTTACGGTAGATACTCAAATAACTGGCACTCCTGTATTAAAGAAAGTGCAATGCTAGTCCTGCAACATCAACTGGAAACTTCTGAAATAAGTATGATGCTGGGAAGATGTTCGTAAAGAATCTTGAACAATTATAATGCAGAATACGGGTCACAATAAATACTAGGACATATAGTAATAATAGGCAGGTGAATAATAAAGACTGCGCAAAGGTAGTAATGCTCGACAACTAAAGAAATGCTTCGTGACACAACGCAACAGCCTACTAGGGTTGTGCAACTCAACAACAACCTCGGCTCAAAAGAGCAGTGAATAATAATGTTGCATACATATAATAATGGGGCTTATCTCTAACCAGTGTCTGCTCAGTTAATAAAGTCTAGCTGGGGTATCAAGGCAGGGCAACAATGGGCGAGCATGTGGCTCGTAGCCTAACGTTGTCCGAAGGTGGTATAATGAAGATTACGTTATATGACGGGGATGCTCTCTTGATAAATCTAGGTCTCTAGTACCTAGTTCTATCCTGGCGATCCCTCAGAATTTAACACAAAGAGGCAGCACTATGTTGTGAGGGATAGGCTATGGCCCTCTCACACCACAGCGCTGTGCTCGCAAAGTAAACCCACCCGAAGACAACTTAGGCTCCCACAGTACTTGTCGATGTCGTGCAGGGCTTAGCTAACACTGCACACATCGGAGACAACGACACAGTAACCTTACCCCTAGTCTAGCTTTAGATAACCAAGCAGAATCACTCAACACCTTGCCAGGGAGACATATACCGGTCTACAAACTTCCCGAGAGAGGACACATACGGAAAAGTCCGTCTCTCCAAACCTCAATAAAGCATAATACCTCCTTAACCTAATACATGGAAATATCTGAGAGCTTCGCGTACAATAAGACTGGTCGACGGTGAACGTCTATGCTGACACCAGAAGGGATGTTGAGTTTAATAAAGATTAGAGAATGAGAAAGGAGAAGTCGAGAGAGAGAAATAGTATGCAAAGTGGCGAGTATGGGGGACAGAATTGCAAAGGATGTAGGCGATACGCGTGTCAGGCAAGCTCTGAGCTGGTAAAGAACACGAGGCCGCGATGGGAAGAGACTAGTTGACCACCCGGCCGCCAACGCCGTCAGCGCCCAAGCGAGCCGCGTCATAGCTCACCCCGCTGCCAGGTGTACTCCCTCACCCTCTCTCGCTCGCCTCCCACACAAGCAACATTTATATTATAGCGAATATAAAATATAAGGCGCGGTCACAGACCAAAACAAAGACCATTTCTAGACTGTCTGTGGCAACACGACACTAATTACATAAAGCAGATCATTCTAGGACAACTGTAGCCCATCCCCCCATCCTGGCGAGCGCTAGCGAGCTGCAATACCCCACGCAACCATTCTGCTAACGCCGGGAGGCGTCACAAAAGAAACCACCACCACAGTTTACAAACAATACATAAGATCAGTGATGGAATACGCAAGCCGGGCCTGGGCTTCCAAGCTAGCTGAAACACATCATAAGACCTTACAGACTATTCAAAATATAGCCCTAAAAATCATCACAGGCTGCACAGCTACTACACCTACAGATCACCTACATCAAGAAACCAACGTCTTCAAAGTCAAAGACTATCTGGACATGAGAGGCACTCAATTCCTGGCAGCAGCCTCCACGAACCAACACCACCCACTACACTACATGGCAACACACCCACAGACACCAAGAAATATAAAAACAACACCCAGCACACGGTATCACACACAAATACTGTCTTCTCTCCCTCCCTGCCCTCCCCAAACCAGCTTCCAGAAGCAGATCCATATTTATATTTTTCGCCGTTCCACCCAATCACCCATAGACAAAACGCAGCTGCAGGCATGACCTCCCGAAATCCATCCTTCTGAATCCTCCCTTTCTCGCGAGGACAGTCCACCTGGCCAGGCTGAGACGCGGACACCATCCAGCTCTTCTGAGCTATCAGAAGAGACTGGATGACTCCGTCGTCGACACCTGCCCGGGTTGTAACACAGGACCCCATACCATTAAACACATCATAGAAGACTGCATTTCACACAACTAATTATGCCAACAACACAATCTACACTCCTTGCAAGCTCTGTGGGAAAGTCCAACCTTGGCCATTGCCTTCCTTAGGGACTCGGGGCTGTTCGGCCAGGTAGCTTAGGGAACAACAACAACAACAACAATGTGTTATCCATTTTGCTTAACCCACTGAGCCCCAGCTAGTTATTAACCCGGCAAGCGCGATAGGCCTCACGGAAGGCTTCCTATAGGGAACACGATAGGCCTCACGGAAGCAGGACCATAAAAAAAGCCTTCCATAAAAAAAAGGGCCTATCAAAACAAAGGAATTTGTCTCTAGGTGAGATAATTCCCCTCCAGTACTCATCCATGTAAATCTCACCCACCCCCCTCCCCTCCCTCCCCTCCTCAATTATCACCTATTTTTCCTCTTATTATCATCATTTATCGGTTATTTTTCTCTTCCGCGATAATGTAGCACAAGTGGGTTGCATAAAAGATCGTTATGCAACACCCAGACACCGGCACACACCGCCCCGCTCGTCTCAGTTGACTCCCAGACAGCGAGAGGGGAGGGCTGCCTGTCTCTCTCTCGCCTGAGATTATGACCGGGTGGCCAATATCTTCGTTTTTCACCACCCAAATGCTTTTCCCACTTATTTTAGCACTCTTGAAGGTTCATATATACATCATATATGTAAAATAAAAGCATACCGAAAACAAATAATGGTTTATATTGTAAATATAACGAATTCTGTCAGAATCCAGGGCTAGAAATGCACAAATAACTACCCTAGCACCTAGGTCTATATCGCGCTTGTCAGGTTAATAAATGTACCACCAAGGACCAGCCGGTTTTGAAATTTTTTTTTTTCCAGAAACAATAACGAATGAGTTAGGAATGAAGGAAAAACCACGAAAAACCGATCAAAAAGCTCAAAAAATGGTCCTACGGAGCCCCCGAAAACGGATTTTAGAAGAGTAAAAAATTGAAGGCAATTTCCCCCAAAAAACATGTTTTTGCGCACTCACGCGCACGCGGTTGAACTTTGAGAGTTTTCAACCATCGGCATGGGTGCGTGGGATACTTACACAGTTCCCATACAAATCTGAGCCCTCTAGGTGCCATAGGACCGAAGTAATTGGGACCGGAGTAACACTGACGCAACTGTTGCATCGCTGGGGTTTAGCGTTACATACATTGCTGACGCAAACGCTGCGTCGCTGGGGCTCAGTGGTTAAACTAATAAATAGTTTAATCTATCTATCTATCTATTGCCAGAAGTCATGGTCCCCAGAGGGGTGGCCAGGAATGAATCGTCCCCACGCACCTGTCCCCATTCAGTCGATGACCCTTCTCCCATCCAACACCTCTTTAACACATATACTACTTAACTCTGTCCTTTCACCTCTCTCTCGGTCTAACTAACCCTCTCTGTCCTTCCACTTCACTCTCGTACACTCTAATAGTCATTCTCTCACTTTTCATACATTCCACATGGCCAACCACCTCAAGGTGTTCCTTTTCACACTTTCCAGCACATCTACATCCACACCACACCACTCTCGTACTTCCTCATTCGTCTTTGTAATTCCGCACGTACTTCTCAAGTAACTCAAGATTAATCACCTCCATGAAATGTACCGTTGCAAGATATATATATATATATATATATATATATATACCGTATATATATATATATATATATATATATATATATATATATATATATATAGAGAGAGAGAGAGAGAGAGAGAGAGAGAGAGAAAGATGACACTTATGCCCCTACTTTAAAGATAACACCTACTAAACTACTGTACAGTATATCACTACACTGGTAAGTGCTGTAACTAATGGTAGCCGGTAAACATTAGGAGGTGGTGGAAGCCAAGATATTCACCAGGTCATAGTCTCTCTCCCTCCCTCACACCACCACAGGTAAACATTATGAGGTGGTGGAGGCCAAGATATTCACCAGGTCATAGTCTCTCTCCTTCCCTCACACCACCACAGGTAAACATTAGGAGGTGGTGGAAGCCAAGATATTCACCAGGTCATAGTCTCTCTCCCTCCCTCACACCACCACAGGTAAACATTAGGAGGTGGTGGAAGCCAAGATATTCACCGGGTCATAGTCTCTCTCCCTCCCTCACACCACCACAGGTAAACATTAGGAGGTGGTGGAAGCCAAGATATTCACCAGGTAATAGTCTCTCTCCCTCCCTCACACCACCACAGGTAAACATTATGAGGTGGTGGAGGCCAAGATATTCACCAGGTCATAGTCTCTCTCCCTCCCTCACACCACCACAGGTAAACATTAGGAGGTGGTGGAAGCCAAGATATTCACCAGGTCATAGTCTCTCTCTCCCTCCCTCACACCACCACAGGTAAACATTAGGAGGTGGTGGAAGCCAAGATATTCACCAGGTCATAGTCTCTCTCCCTCCCTCACACCACCACAGGTAAACATTAGGAGGTGGTGGAAGCCAAGATATTCACCAGGTCATAGTCTCTCTCCCTCCCTCACACCACCACAGGTAAACATTAGGAGGTGGTGGAAGCCAAGATATTCACCAGGTCATAGTCTCTCTCCCTCCCTCACACCACCACAGGTAAACATTAGGAGGTGGTGGAAGCCAAGATATTCACCAGGTTATAGTCTCTCTCCCTCCCTCACATCACCACAGGTAAACATTAGGAAGTGGTGGAAGCCAAGATATTCACCAGGTCATAGTCTCTCTCCCTCCCTCACACCACCACAGGTAAACATTAGGAGGTGGTGGAAGCCAAGATATTCACCAGGTCATAGTCTCTCTCCCTCCCTCACACCACCACCGGTAAACATTAGGAGGTGGTGGAAGCCAAGATATTCACCAGGTAATAGTCTCTCTCCCTCCCTCACACCACCACAGGTAAACATTATGAGGTGGTGGAGGCCAAGATATTCACCAGGTCATAGTCTCTCTCCCTCCCTCACACCACCACAGGTAAACATTAGGAGGTGGTGGAAGCCAAGATATTCACCAGGTCATAGTCTCTCTCCCTCCCTCACACCACCACAGGTAAACATTAGGAGGTGGTGTAGGTCAAGATATTCACCAGGTCATAGTCTCTCTCCCTCCCTCACACCACCACAGGTAAACATTATGAGGTGGTGGAGGCCAATATATTCACCAGGTCATAGTCTCTCTCCCTCCCTCACATCACCACAGGTAAACATTAGGAGGTGGTGGAAGCCAAGATATTCACCAGGTCATAGTCTCTCTCCCTCCCTCACACCACCACAGGTAAACATTAGGAGGTGGTGGAGGCCAAGATATTCACCAGGTCATAGTCTCTCCCTCCCTCACATCACCACAGGTAAACATTAGGAAGTGGTGGAGGCCAAGATATTCACCAGGTCATAGTCTCTCTCCCTCCCTCAGACCACCACAGGTAAACATTAGGAGGTGGTGGAAGCCAAGATATTGACCAGGTCATAGTCTCTCTCCCTCCCTCACACCACCACAGGTAAACATTAGGAGGTGGTGGAAGCCAAGATATTCACCAGGTCATAGTCTCTCTCCCTCCCTCACACCACCACAGGTAAACATGTTGGTTGTTGTTACAAACACACACTATTATCCCACTAATCCTACCAACCCGATTATACTTGCACTCAAAAATCAGACTCGCATGATCATTTTACCATCACTCTCTGTAATTTTTCCGTCATTCTTACATTCTTATTCAACTATCAATCCTAGAATTTCATTCTTCAATCACTTAATTTTCTATCAGGATTTCCAGACCTTCATTAGACAATGTATACATATACACTGTATATATATCCGTTGTCTTTCACAAGCTCTTCCATAACTATTAATACTACTCTGATCTCTCTCTCTCTCTCCACCTAGGTCTTTTGGAATTTAAAGTATCCCTTGAAACTCCTTGTAGCTCAATCTCCTTCTCTCTCGTGTAATGTCCGCCGCTTGCACCCACTGCCTTGGAGGTGTAGTAACATGAAGCCATAAATCATCCTAACACCATTAACGTCACCACACATACACACACACACACACACACACACACACACACACACACACGTGTACATTGCATATTTATTCAGGTCGTTGCAGAATCATTGGAGGGTTGTTCTCGGGCAAGATGAATAATGAGTTTCAGGGGAAAGGTTTTAACAAGGAAAGTACAAATCAAAGTTCCCAAACTTGACATGATTTTCTTGATAATATAGTACCTTACCTATAGTAAATTCACCAGTATACTTACTTAAACTAAACAAACTGCAAAACGTATAATTTACCCTTTATTATGTAAATATTATACCTTAAGTCGTTAACTAATTATTAATTATTAATTAACTAAGTCCTTACATATCTACAATATCCTTGCATTCTGAATTCGATGATAATTTGTTAGCAAATAATGATATGCCGGGACGAAAACGTAACCCCAACCCTTTGTAAGAGGAACTCCAAGAAAGCCATATTTCTCTTTACTGATGGGCTCGCTAAACCAAAATGTCTCCTGGATGGACGAAATGAAATGGAGTACATAGTTTGTACAGAAGATTCAGCCTTATTGAACCCCAACATAGGTGTGTTATCAGGTTGGATCTGTTCGTGTGTTACGCACCTTTAGTCTTCTGGTAGGCCAGTAAAATAGCCGTGAAATAGTTCACTATACATCATACTCCAGTTAACTGGGTACAAGTTTACAGAGACATGTTATGTTGTGGCCTATCTATTTATTCAACATGTGTTTATGTTTTAGTTTCCCCGCCAGGTCTCCATCCAGCTTTAAACTAAACCAAACAACCAAACCCCCCTTCAAGATAAATTTGTACGTTTTTTTTTCGGGGGGGGGGGGGGGGGGGGTAGAATAATGTCCTGGCCGACGGCCGGTTCCTCTTATAATTACAGCGCTCGCTACCGCTCGCCAGGAAAACAATCGATACCTAAATGGCACGAAAGCTCTTAATATTGACAACAAATTGAAGCGAAACGTTTTAAAATCGTTAAACTAATAAGGTGATGGTCTGAAAATCTCATACCTAATGGGGCTAATCATGAGGAAGAAGGGGGTCCAGAAAACCCTAATAGCTCCCCTTAAATAATTGTGAAGACTGTAGGTTCTGACTACATGGATCTGACCCTATTATGTCCCTCTTCACCACTGTCTTTATCTCTGTCTGGCTCATTATATCTGTGTATAGCAGGTATCACACGAGAGCTTTTATAGGCAACATTCGATGATAACAATTTTGTTGGCAAAATTTCTTGAATAATTTGCACTGGTACCGGAAACTAGAACGCTGATGATAGGTGAATTTAGGTAGCCAAAATATTTCAAATATTGACCTCAAAAGCTGCCAGACCGGTGTTGAAGATAACTGTTGAAGGAAAAAGCGCTCGTCTGATACCGACTTATGTATTCACAATCTCCATCAGTCAACTTCTATCTTGTTCAGCATAATATTTGTGTATGTGAACGTATTCCTCTCTGTGTGTGACTGTATTAGTGTCGTTATAATAATCTGTCAGTGTGCCCCTCCCCGGCAACCACTCTGTCTCCTCCACCCTCCGGCTCTCCACCCAACACATACATCCCTCTCTGTCAACCCCCTCGCCTCCAGATACCAGGTACACTAGGTATACAAAGGTGTAGGGAGAGAGAGAGTACAAAGGAGTACAAAGGAAATCAAGCAACAACAGTTCTAGTGACCCTTCTAGGCTGCTTGTCCTCCAAAACACTGAGGATCAAGTGTCCAAACAGTGGTTTAGAGTGGGTAAGGGAAAATTGGAAAGGGAACTACTGCCCTGGAACTAATGTCCGTGGCAGGATTAGGAAGTTAGTAGGGGACAGATGGGTTAGTAACTGAGGGGGGATAAAATAAAGTTATTCATTTACAAACGCAGTCAGTCGCGGGTTTGATGCGAGATATTTGTCTAAGCGGAGTTTAAATTAATCAACGGTGCTGCAGTCTATAACGTCTCGGGGAAGCCCATTCCACAAGTTGACAACTCGATTGAAGAAGAAATTCTTAGATTCGTGCGAGTTAAAAGATTTACCAATAATTTTGCAACCGTTTCCCCACGTGTAATTAGATTGGTCGACAGTGAAGTACATACAGTTCATATTGTCGATGCCTTTGATGATTTTGAACACTTGAATTAAGTCACCTCTTAATCTGCGCTGGGTTAAAGGAAATAGATTTAATTCTCTACGACGCTCTTCGTATGGTTTGTTCTTTAGGCTAGGTATCATTTTGGTAACTCTACGTTGAACTCGTTCTAGCCTGTTTATATCTTTTTGGTAATAAGGGCACTAGGATTGAACGCAGTATTCCAGAAGAGGGCGGACTAAGGAATTGTAAAGGGTTAGGATAACTTCTTTGGATTTATGCTCAAATGACCTGCCTATAAAGCCAATTATTTTGTTTGCCTTCTTAACAACTTCTGAACATTGTTGACTCGGTTTTAGGTTACTCGATATTGTTACTGCCAGATCGGTTTCTCTGTTTACATTCTTAAGCTGAGTGCCATTCATCGAATAGTTTGCTTTCTCATTTAGGTATCCGATATGTAGTACTTTACATTTATCCCCATTGAAACTCATTTGCCAAATTTGGCCCCAACATGACAATTTATCTAGATTGTGTTGCATATCGTCAACTTGTTCTTTTGAGAGTATGCTATTTGCAATTTTTGTATCGTCAGCAAATTTTGAGATTGTAAGGTGAGACCCTCATCTACAGTATGTCGTTGATGTAAATTAGAAAGAGAATTGGTCCTAGTACCGATCCCTGGGGTACCCCGCTACTTACATTGGTCCATTTAGATGCCTTACCGTTTATGACTACTCTTTGCTTTCTGTCGCTGAGCCAATTTTCTATCCATTTCAACACACCGTGTTGTATTCCATGCGCTTTTAGTTTTAGCAGTAAACGTTTGTGGGGAACTTTGTCAAAGGCCTTTTGAAAATCAAGGTATATAATATCTACAGCTTTACTCTCATCGTAGAGGTTGAGGATATCGTGGAAGAAGTCTAAGAGGTTTGTTAAACAGGAACTTTTTTTACGAAAGCTGTGTTGAGTATCTTTAAGTAAGTTATTTGCCTCTAAGTGATTTACGAGTCTGTCTCTTATGACCGTTTCTAGCATTTTTCATACAATTGAGGTTAAGCTAATTGGACGATAGTTACTGGGTAGGGATTTGCTGCCTTTTTTGAATATCGGTGTTACGTTGGCTAGCTTCCACTGATCAGGCATAGTCCCAGACTGCAAGGATTCATTGAATAGCAATGTCAGTGGTTTGGAGAACTCACCCTAAGCTTCCTTTAGAACTCTAGGCGAGATTGTATCAGGTCCAAGCGTTTTATTTACCTTGAGTTTATCTAAACAATTCAATACTTCTCTCTCTGTAACGGTGATATTGCTTAGACCATCTGAATTATCAATCTGAATCGGCGATGGTGTAGGGATATCACTGAGGTCTTCGGTTGTAAAAACTGATGCAAAGAAGGTATTGAGGGCATTACTCATTTGTACTTCATCTGTGGTGTATTCTCCATTTTCATCGACTAACGGTCCAACAGTTGAAGTAACTACTTTTTTCTTTCTGATATAACTATAGAATTCTTTCGGGTTTGTTTTACTTTGATTCGCAACATGTAACTCCAGGGTCTTTTTACTTTGCTTAATTAACTTTTTGGCTTTGCGTCGTAGCTCTACAAATTTCACCCGTTCTTCGTCATTTTGTGAGGATTTTAATCTATCATTAGCAATTTTTCTAGCAAGCAGACAGTCTGAAATATCTTTATTCCACCATTTGGGCTTATCATTATGGCCTGGACGCAGTATTTTCGATGGTATGCAGTCTTGCACTGCCTTAAGGTAAGTGGTTGTGAAACACTCCCAAGATGTATTTATGTCGTTATTGTTAGTCAGAAAGCTCCAGTCAGTTTCTTTAAGCTTAGATTTAAGTTTATGAAAATTTGCTTTCTTGAAATTAGGGACTTTCTCAATGCTGCTATTTGATTTGTTACTTGTAAACTTTAAAGTGAAAGTTATTGTACGATGGTCGCTGTTACTGAATTCATCACCAACATTCAAATTCTCTATTAATTCTTCTTTTGTTGCGAGTACAAGTCAAGCACATTATTACCACGGGTCGGAGATTGTACAAATTGAAAAAGTGAACTCTCTTGCAAGTTAGCATAGAGGTCGTGTCCAGAGTGTGAAGTAAGAATATCGCCCCCTTTAGTCACAGGTAAGTTGAAATCGCCAAGAATTACGGTATCTTGTATGATAGTTATTTCTGCAATTTGTTCATAAATTTCACTGTCAGTTTGCACTGATTGAGCTGGGGGTCTGTATAATAAAGCTAGTGTTATTTTAGTTCCTCATTTATTATTTAACACCAAACGAGCGGCCTAGGCGGTAATTTATATGTACCGCCCAGCGGGGTGTTTTTACCCTAAATAGGGTTGTTTATGTGATCATTTTCATGCCTAAATAAGACCCAGAGCGTAAAACAAGTATCTATCCCTGAAAGGGCATAAACAGAGCTTTCCAATGACACCCCAACCATCCTTGTACGACCGCTAGTTTTCTTGCAACAATCGCGCAACACGAGTGCAAAAACCATGTAATTAGGTAGTTTCCCTACATAATTCCCTGTGTAGCGAGTGCGTGAGGGAAGGTGGGATTCATGTCAGTAGGTCCACCGCGGTGGTCTCGAGCAGTCATACGCTCGCTACTCTCCTGCCACCACTTATCTCTCTCTCTCAGCAACATTACGTGCTGAAAATGGCACACAACATAAGTTGTGAACCGCCACATAGTCCAAATTTCTTTCACTCGACATATGTTGCGCACCGCCAGTTAAGGGTTAATAGTACGTAAGATATGTCTATATTCGCAATTTGAGGTTTTGACATTAAGACGGGATTAAGACTTTCCTTTATAAAAAGCAGAACTCCTCCTCCAGAGAGAGAGAGAGAGAGAGAGAGAGAACAAAACACTTTTATATGTAATTATGTAATTATTATCTCAAGTAGGGTTGCTTTTTATGTTTTCCACGTTTGACCCGCATAGGTGGAAAACATGAGAGCAACCCTAAACACTGATAATATGATGGTCAGCCTCAACATACCGGCATTCTTAATCCTGGGAACCCTCTTGTCACTCTAAATATGTCACACAACATTGACCAAGGCAGGATAAGGTGTTTTATCATTTAAACCAGATTAGAATACTCTTGACTATCATACAATATAATTAATTAGATCAGACACAGTAGAAGGAGCTGAAAATAACAGACGAATAATTAACCCAGGGACTGTGCCAGACTCTTAAGATGTTCTACTGGGCAAATATGGCCAGACTCTTAAGATCCAAGGCCTAAAAAAAAAAACTTTTAAAAACCCGAGTGGCACTCAAAACAATGCAATTTGTGATTAGGTGAGATAATTCCCCTCCATTACTTTCTACCACTCCTACACATGTGTCCCCCCCTCCCTCCCCCCCTCTTTAATTATCCGGTATTTTCCATATTATTCCCAATATTTATAGAGTATTTTCGTGCGAGGATGGGTGGGAGCATAGGGGAAGGATGGAGGAGTATATCTCCAACCCTCTAAGCCAGTCTGAGAGCTCCCCTTGAGTCTCAGTACCATGCTAGACGCAAGAGAGGGAGGGTGTTTCTCTCTCGCCGGTCAAGGTCAGAATACGACCGTGGGGCTAAAATATACGATTTTCTACAGCCAATTGCTGTTACCACTTGTTTTATTGCTTTCCAATGTTCATATGTCTATATTAAAAGTAAAATAGACATAAATGGATAAGTATTAATTATATATATGGTAAATTCACAATTTTTGTAAGGAATGTATCAAATACCTTTGCATGGTGGGCACTTTCAAATACCATAGCTGCGCAGTTTATGAGTTAATCCATCAATTGAGGCCTACACTGTGATGGTATGTAGCTGTGCTCACCCTCCGACTCCGCTCCAGGGGTTCTCTCCGCACGAGGACCCAGGCTGCGACTCAGTCCGTTCCAATGGCAAGATTAAGGGCATCAATCATACAGGGCAGTACCCAGGGGAGGCCACATAGGCATATGGTAAGGACCTAAATTACCTTTAACGTACCTTGACTTAGGCTTTGTCACTTTGGGGGGACACTTGTTACAGGCAGCTTTGTCTTTTATGTCCTTCATGCAAATAGAAAACAAAAATCTTGACATGACAGCTCGACTTTCCTCATTCATGAGTTATGTGATCTTCGCTGAAGTCCCTTCCAACCGGGCTTGTCACCCATTATGCAGGAGTCACACATTCACGTATATTGCTCCCGTCAGCTCCCGTCCGGCGTATCGCCAATTTATGTAAAGACGCGAGTAGTTCCTGCCGTTGAACGCCCGTTCTTCCACGTCTATTGCACTTCCCGACAGACTTAGCGTAATGTGGCCAGTGTTACGTCAGACGTAATGGAGTCGTATTGAACTACGTACGTGTTTGCGACGTGTGTAAGCATAGCCCCGTTCGACCTCATGGGCTGCACGATTTGCGGGAACACAGGCCACGCCCATGCCACGCCCCCTCAAGACCGGCGTAGCTGAGGCCGCACGTCTTGGGATTTGTTAGGTCGTACCTGGACCGGTTCTGGCCAATCGTAGGCACACCCCGTCTGACCAAACACAGACAAAGACAGTCTTTGTCAACCACGTAGGTCAGGGTTGGAATCTGGGAACTACAAAAGGGCAGGAATGGCCACACCATTCCCATTCCCAGTCCTTCATTGGCACCATGAACAACATCGAGGAATTCATCCTGGAGGAGTTACCCACTGAGTGCCAGCCAATTTTGACGTGTGCTTCTGCCCATGCCAGATTTTTTTTTTCTTTTTTTTGGCTAAATTTATTAAGTTGGGAGAGAAAGGAAGGATAATAGTAAAACAAACACTCCCCTCCCCTCGCCAGAAATCAGGTCCCCGATGGTCCCGAAAGTAGCTGAAAAGACACTATACACTACAGAGACTTTTATGGTATCGGAATGTATGGGTGGGAGGGTGGTGGGATGGTGGTTTTGGGGTTGGTTAGGGGAAGGTAGAAGGGTAATTAACTTGTGTTACACATATGAAGCCGATTGGTTAGGTAGTTTCGCCACCACGGATTTTCCTTTTTTTCCTTTTCTTCGTACGGATACGGATACGCTAGAAGTGGGTGGTGGGAGGCGGTTGGGGGTGTGGTGGGGGGAAGGCAGAAGGGTAAGAGACTTGTCACACAAATATGGAACCGATTGGTGCAGTCGTTTCACCGCCACAGATTTTCCTTTTTTTCCTTTTCTTCGTACGGATACGCTAGAAGTGGGTGGTGGGAGGCGGTTGGGAGTGTGGTGGGGGGAAGGCAGAAGGGTAGGAGACTTGTCACACAAATATGGAACCGATTGGTGCAGTCATTTCGCCGCCACAGATTTTCATTTTTTTTCCTTCTGACGGGACCGACAGTCAGCGAGTGGGTGGGAGGAGGGATTTGGGATTTTTGTGGCGTGTAGCATAAAGGGTAAGGTACATGTGGTAAAAATATGAAAGCCATAGGTGCAGTCGTTTCGCTGCTACGATTTGTTTTCGGCAGGGTGCAGAGGGTGGCAGGGTTGGCTTGTTGGTTGCTGCTCCGGTGTGGTGAGAGGTGTGACTGGAGGGTCCCCCGCTGGTCCCGTTGTCCCCCCGTACAACGGTGCCGCGTCTTCCCGCCAACCCGCAGTGCGGCGGTTCTGCCAGATGCGGCCTAACTAACGTATACTTCCACGTTCGACTGGAACTTTCTACGATTTGACGAGAGCAGCTCTCGTCTGACGGGGTAGCTGCTACGTCTGACGAGGCTGCTCCAGTCAGACGGCCGTGGTGGCCAGGTCGGTCGTAAGTTTTCCCGTCTTTTGACATACGTGAGGGCGAGCCACGTTTTTCATTCTACTCGATTCAACAACCGCGCGACCTTGGCCGCACCCACAACATTCCCGACCCACGCGGGCTACTCGTTTCTACTCGCGCCATGCGTGAGCACCCCCCCGACTGGCCGCAATTTCATTTACGTTTTGCGTATTATGCCCTTACGTTTTACGTAATCGGTTGCCAACTACCAATATACCTTCGTTTACAACAGACGGGAGCTGACGGGAGCAATATACGTGAATGTGTGAACCCACCATTAGCACCACAGTATGGACAGGGTCAACTTAAGTGAGACATGCATGTGCAAATATAGCCGAAACTAGTGTTCATAAACTATGAATTGAATAGTTATCAGAGAGTAGATGTCAAGTATAAATATATTACAATAAAATAGAATAAAATAAGTTTAAAAATTAAAAATTAATGGATGAAAACGGACAATGGAAGACCTTGGTGCAGGCTATGGCAGCATCCTAAACATCCATCATGGTAAAAATACCATAGATTTGCTAGATGGCCGTTGACTAAAATATAGTTCATCCGCCCTTTGACAGATATTGTTCTTAGTCCTGCAGGGTTCCTAGCCACCCACCCTCCAAGTGAGAACCTGGAGGGGGAGCCGGTTTAGTCGCCGAAAATCCGACCATGAAACAGGTAGTATCAGATTACGTGTTACTGATAGCAGGAAAACCTGACCTGACTATTGTTACGAGGGGAGCCGGGGCAAACAGATGCATAAATAGCCTAGCCCACAGCACCGTACTACCCTGCAACAGACACGCTCGTAATATCTGACTCTAACACCAAGACACGCAGGTTCTCTAGGAAAAATGGTTATCTTTCTCTTTGCTCTAGTAAAGCAGTAACAAGGAGACACAAAAATATCTATTGTCCCCGAGTCTGGTTGATAATGCGTATAGTTTTTAAGAGTACTTCTTTGGTTATTCTAGACTGCACATAAATGAGAAAACATAACACTACCAGACTCCCAGACACTTCATAGTATACCCAATCGCTTAGGAATTAGGAATAATATGAAGCAGAAACATGGGGAAAGTCTGAGCACTATCCTAACATATGAAACACACTAGTTGGTATTCCAGTAGGTTAGGGGCAGGCTGCACTTGAGCATACTGCCACACCAATGTGGATACAAACTTCACTAATAAAGAATAAATACATGTAATAATAACAAGCAATGCAGCAGAATAATGGAAGAGAAATGGAAGAAACAGGTATGAAGCTTATACTAAGATTTTGCCAGAGAAAGGAATGCAGTGTAAAACTAAATAAACTCTAGTAATTAAACTACTAAGATTAAAACAAAAAAGATATGCTTGACATGACTCCAGCCATGATGCTTCGATCCAATAAGAAACAAAAATGAAATATGCGGTATTTCAGGCAAACAAGGGAAAGCAAGGCAACCAGCATCAAACAGTGATGTTGTCAGCGCTAAAGCCCGGACTGAAGTGAGCTCTCGCGACCGCGAGTTCCCACAGCCAAGCGAGGGAGGGTAGAGGGGAGCGCCAGGCACCGCCAGAACATACAATTAACTAGGCAGCCTGGGCTCTCATTAACGATACAAAGTAATCAAGTAAAACATAAGACAACATTGTGTAAACTTATGATAAACGAAAACAATCCCACACTGGGGTTAAATAAACTAAATAGTTATACAACTAGCCGAAGGGCAACATATACTGCAGGCGCCACCAAGGGCTCGCTCGTGGGAAAGAAAGAAAGACTAGCCTCTCGCAGGGCTCCCTCACTGTAGGCTTCGTAATTGTAACTCACTCACAAATGACATAGGTTACAAAACTCATTTGGGAGTGACACCCTCACACCCAGGGGGAGTCTGTTAGTGCATCTTGAAATAACAGACTGCCTAAACTTCAATGACACTACAAGACATACACAACTACAGTCTTTTTTATAGTATTTTTATAGTTTTTATATTTTTGTATTTAAATATTTTCTTCTATACAGAAACACAGCAACTCCTACTTTACGACCCTACGCTGGGCTACACATGGCAAACAACGCACCAGACATAAACACGCTAATCAAACCAAAGTAGGAGGCTACACCAACACTGACTGAACGGCGAGGGTTCTCCTTAACCCAGTGAGACCCAGCGTGGCACGTGATGCGTCGGCAGTGTTTGATCACCAACTCCCAGCGGCGCATCACGTGCGTCCGACATATAAAAAACACTTACGTGGCTCGTAAGGTAGGAAAGGGCTGGAGAATAGGTGGGGGAGGTACCGTAGTGTGTGTGGGAGCCGGGCCAGTAGGTGTGAGCGGGCCGAAACAGCCGCGCGGCTGGTGGTGGTGGGCTTAGTGGGGATACTTTACACCCTTAGTTCACCGCCACTTTGAACCTTCATTACTCCGGTCGTATGGGAGCTAGAGGCTTGAGATTTATGTGACACACTCCTTAGGATGTATGCCGTACAATGCCATAATCAGTTTTTACCCTAGTGCTCCCGGGCGGGTGGTCATGCGGGGGAGACGAACTTTCGACCCCCCCCCCCCCCCCGCCCCCCAAATGACCGAAATGATTTTTCTTTCTTCATTTCTCACCATTCTCTTCCATTTTGGCTCAACAAATTTTGTTGAGGCTCCAAAAATTTCGGACAAAAAATGTCCGAGGTGATTTTTTTTTTTTTTTTTTTTTCATTTCTCTTCCTTGTCTTCCATTTTAGCAAACACAAAAAAGAAGTGAAAATGGCTTGGGACTGGGGTGAACAAAATATTATAATTAGCCGGGGCTCAACGGGTTAAAACATACCCTCCCGTGACAAACAATCAGCCAGAACATTATCAGTGCCCTTAATAACATGCCACTAATCCAAGCTGTGTTCCGGCAGCAGAACATCACCTGACACTGATAAACTGCCCAGTCCATCACAAGACTGGCACTTCTCTTTGCTCTTTCCGGCAATGGGACCTGCCAATAACCTGTCAGTAATTTCACCTTAGTGATAAACGTGGCAGCCCCGATGCGGTTTATGCGGTCGTCAACTCTGGGTAATGGATAGGTGTCTGTCTGGGATAATGCACTAACACTACTACAATCAACACAAAAACGGATCTTGCCTCTCTGCTCAGTTTGCAAAGTTACTGGCAAAGACCACTCACGATATCACTTATCCCTCAGACCTTTCTCCAACATGTAGTCCAGCTCTGCTTTTAAGACAGGCTGTCGAACAGGATTTATACGGTAGGGAGCCAACTTGAGCTTTGCACTGTCTCCAGCCTCTATGTCGTGTGCCACCCCGGACATCAGGCCTGGAGAATCAACAAACATGCCATACTGCCACAGCCTAGTAAACAACTCCTCTCGGCGCTTAGGAACAATAGGTTGCAACTTATCTCGAAGAACAACATACTCATTACCCTCCCACAACCCAGCCGGGACCACAGCCTCTAAACTATAGTCTTCCTCCTTCTCCTTCGTCCCTAATACAGCCAGGTATTGAGAGGGACAATCTGTACCACCTGTGCAGTCACTCCCACAGTTCATAAGTGCCAAGGCTTCCCCGCCGATACCATACATGCGCACCCCTGCATTCCTTGCAGCTACACCTGCCTGCGCAGCATCACCTCCATCAGCGCCACGGCCAGATGCAGTCGGTCTATGGTAGGGCTGTTGCATTTTAATAGGGCAGCATTGGGAGGCTATGCGACGGTCGGGCGTATCTATTACATAGTCAACCTCACCAATCTGCTTAATGACCTGATACTGACCACGAAACTTAGCAGCCATGGGTCAACCCTGAACTGACAATGATGCCAAAGCCTCGTCGCCCACCTTGAACACCCTAGATTCAGCCTGTATTTCAGGTATGAAGCTTATATCTAAGATTTGCCAGAGAAAGGAATGCAGTGTAAAACTAAATAAACTCTAGTAATTAACCCTCTCACGTTCTTGACGCAATGTTGAGCCTATTAGGGAGCTTTAAAGCCTTTTGTTACCATCAAGGGTATTTAGAAACCTTTAGTTTAGTTACTTCAACTTCTGCAGTTGTCTTTGAGTTAGCTGTGGGCAGAAAACTAAATTTGGAGAGGTAACTATAGGAGTGAGAGAACTCTATTTATTATTGCTAATCTGGCAACCTCTGCGTCATAAAAACGTGAAAGGGTTAAACTACTATGATTAAAACAAAAGCGATATGCTTGCCATGACTCCAGCCCTGCTATGCTTCGATCCAATAAGAAACAAAAATGAAATATGTGGTATTTCAGGCAAACAAGGGAAAGCAAGCCAACCATCATCAAACAGTGATGTTGTCAGCGCTAGAGCCCGGACTGAAGTGACCGCTCGCGGCTACGAGTTCCCACAGCCAAGCGAGGGAGGGAAGAGGGGAGCGCCAGGCACCACCAGAACATACAATTAACTAGGCAGCCTGGGCTCTCATTAACATAAGAACATAAGAACATAAGAAAATGGGAGTCTGCAGAAAGCCGATTGGCCTAAGCAAGGCAGATCCCTGTCCCACACAACCCCAATTTCAAAGCCCAATTATAGGCTCAACACTCTAATACCCTGAGGATCATCTTACCAAAACGGTTAGAGATTAGCGCAGGATTACGGGGGTCTGCAGAGCGCTGATTGGCCCAACCCTGCTGACCCCCCTTCACACCCAACCCTTCTTGTCCATATGCTTATCCAATTGTATCTTAAAGCTCCCTATCGTTTTTAATCCCACTATAGCACTTGGTAGTCCATTCCACCCATCTACAACTCTGTTACCAAACCAATATTTGCCTATATCTTTTCTGAAACGAAATTTATCTAATTTGAAACCATTGGTACGAGTTCTTTCGCTATCACTGAGCTTTAGTACATTTGTCATGTCCCCTTTGTTAATCCCACTAACCCACTTGAACACCTCTATCATATCCCCTCTAACTCTGCGTCTCTCTAACGAATGTAAGCCTAATTTCTTCAACCTTTCTTTATACGGAAGATTTCTAATATTATGGATAATTTTTGTCATTCTACGTTGTACTTTCTCCAATGAATCTATGTCCATTCTGTAATAAGGACACCAAAATTGAACAGCATAATCCATATGGGGTCTCACTAATGACAAGTAAAGTTTTAAGATAACATCAGCAGTTCTGTTACTCACACTCCTTGAGATGAACCCGAGAATCCTGTTTGCCTTGTTTCGAACGCTTATACACTGTTGTCTAGGCTTCAAATCATTGCTAACAAACACACCTAGATCTTTCTCACAATTCGAGTTTTCTAATTCCACATTAGCTAGTTTATATTTAACATTTGTATGCATCTTCCCTATCTTTAATACCTTGCATTTGTCAATGTTAAACTTCATCTGCCAATTTACTGACCATTCGTGTAAGGTATCTAGATCCCTTTGGAGGCACTCTATATCTCTATCTGAATCAATTGTTCTCCCCATTTTGGTATCGTCTGCAAATTGACTTATCCTACTAGTTATACCTAAATTAAGGTCATTTATGTATATAACAAACAACAGAGGACCTAATACAGATCCCTGGGGGACACCACTTTTGACTGCTCCCCATTCTGACTTCGTACCATTTATGCTGACTCTCTGCTTCCTACCAATTAGCCATGACCTAATCCATCCCAACAACGCCCCACCTATTCCATGCGCCTCAACCTTTCTCATCAATCTCTCATGGGGGACTCTGTCGAAAGCTTTACTGAAATCTAAATATATTATATCATATGACTTGTCATTATCTACTGCTTCATATACCTCTGAGAAAAAACAAAGCAAATTAGTAAGGCAAGAACGTCCCTGAGTGAATCCATGCTGAGAAGAATTTATTAAATTAAATGTATCTAACAATACAAAGTAACAATACAAAGTAACAATACAAAGTAATCAAGTAAAACATAAGACAACATTGTGTAAACTTATGATAAACGAAAACAATCCCACACTGGGGTTAAATAAACTAAATAATTATACAACTAGCCGAACGACAACATATACTGCAGGCGCCATCAAGGGCTCGCTCGTGGGAAATAAAGACAGACTAGCCTCTCGCAGGGCTCCCTCACTGTAGGCTTCGTAATTGTAACTCACTCACAAATGACATAGGTTACAAAACTCATTTGGGAGTGACACTATAAAAACAATTGAACAATATTGTATGCCTTCTGGAAGTCTTTGTGGGTTCCAGGGTTCTGGGGGTTCAGATATGTATCTGACAATGTGCCTTTGGCCCCGCAGTCCTCCAAACCATGTCCCTGGATAGCTTCTGATGTAACTTTTACTCGTTTGGGAGGGTCTTCAGTTCCGGTGTCATGTGACTTTTCGAAGGGGTTCATTCTGAGCCAGATCGCCACAGTGCACATGCGCAATGTTTTGCCCCCTGCCGGCAACATATATATGATGATGACAATAAGTCAAGGGGGTCTCTACCTATATTGTATCCAATATCCAGCTGTTGGGTACATTTTTTGGCAATAGATAATTGGGTTACCACAGTGCACATGCGCACTGTGGCGATCTGGCTCAGAATGTATCTTGGCGAAATGTTACGTGACACCGGGTTGCTCGTTCAGGGCATTTGCCATCAAGTTCTTAGTGATAGATGCCATGATGGAATCTAAAAATCTAAGCACCACTAGCTCTTCCAGCAGGTACCATTAGTGGAAGAGAATTTATCCATAGTGGCTTTTGAAACTGCTTCATCAATAACTTCATAAGTATAGAGGGTTCGAGAAAATCCAGGTCATTTCAGGGAGCTGGTTCGGGAAGGGGAGCTTCATTCCAGCACTTTGCTTACACAGTAGCAACAAAGATGGACAGGCTGCACAAGCCCTGCTCCTCATTGGAGTCAACTTAAATTGCCCATGGAACATCCACACTTTCAATGCGTAGATTACCTATGACATCCAGCGAGAATGATAAATGGGATTAGAATGACTGAGATGGATTCCTCTAGGTGGAATTTCTCCAAGAAAAATCAATGAGAGCTACCGTACTGGCAATCTGAAAATAGATTATGGGAAGATAAATGCATAAGAAGTTTTGAGATAAGAATAGTTTAAAAAACTTTAGAGATGCAAGAAATGAGAGAAATTGGACGATAGTTGGAGGGTTGAGAGCGGTCACCCTTGTTTGGGACAGGTTGAATAAGAGCAAACGGCCCACAAAATGGAAATATGTTAGAGGAGAGACAGAGACGAAAGAGTTTGCCAAGGCAGGGAGTCAGCACGAAAGAACAGATTTTGAGTACAAGAGGAGGAACACCATCCGGTCCATCCGCCTTCTTGGCTATAGAGGTTTTTGGCTAGATGCCAATAAGTGTGGGAAGAACCAGAATTGGAAACTTCAAAGCATTTGTTATTGACGAAAGAGTTTTTGGCGAGTCAATGGACAGATGTGGCTTGATTCCAGGCAGAGACATATAAAGAACGGGATTCTTGAATTTGAAGACGACGGTACCGTTTGAATGCTTCTTCCTTATTGAGAACAGCAGTAGAACAAGCGGGAGTAAACCAAGATTTTTGTGTGTTAGTCTGAGAGAAAGAGAATCAGATGTATGCTTTCATGTTCGAAAGTATTACCTTATTAATGCGCTCGACACTCCCTGAGGGTCCTCGGCCACAGAAGCAAAAATAATTTCATGGGAAATCAGAGATATTAATTTTTTCTATTTTTTGTTTTCTATGTGAGTGAGGGAGACAAAAGGCAGAACTGCCTGTGATGAGTGCCTAACTCTGAGTTGAAAGAGTGACAGGGCGAAGATCAAGGGACGTTCGAGCCAAAATGCCTGGACACACAGAGTTTGAAGCAATTTAAGTCATAGGATGGGGAAAAGACTGATTATTGGAGAGAGCTTCAGAGCTCAGCTGTTGAATAGAAGAATGATTGAGACTAATATTGCACTTTTGGGATGGAGAGTTGCAAAGAGTAGGGGTGAGATTGTGTTGCTAGACGAGTGCTACTTGCTCTACGAAGAGGGGGTGGTATTCACTGAAAGAGCTCTGAGGAACACTGGTTATTATAATAGAGGTAGAATAGTGAGAGAGATGCAACATTGCGGCAAAGAGAGAGGGACTGCAGATAATTGGTGGGTGGACGTGAGTAAATGAGACAGAAGGCTTCCTTTTCTACTTTGTCTAGAGTGCTGTGTGAGAGGATCCTTCCCACATGTGTGAAAAATGCTCAATACAAAGATGCACTGTGCCCCTGTACAGTGCAAGAAGCTGCGCAGGGGCAAAGTACCCCCGGAGGCGGTTGAGCACACCCAGCTTCTGGGAGGCTGTTTTAGCAAGAGTGGTAATATGATCTTTCCAAGAGAGATCAGAAGAAAAAGAGACACCAAGAATATTAAGAGAAGATGAAGGGATAATTTATATGTTGTTTTCTGGAAGGAAGTGACGAGTAGACAGATGGATAAATTTAGTTTTGGAAGCATTGAAAGTAACAAGGTTTTCTCTGCTCTAATTAGAGATAGTAGTGAGATCAGAAGATAGGAGTTTTATGGCCTCCTTAAGTGAATTTTGGAGTTCCTGCTGTGAATGATGTGGAAGGATAGTTGAATAGTGTAATGTAGAGTTGTCAGCATATGAGTGAATGGGACTGGAGGTGCAGTTGAGAAGGTCGTTAATGAAGAATAGGAAGAAAATTGGAGATAGGTCAGAACCCTGAGGAACACTGGAGTTGATAAGTTGAGGAATAATAATAATAATAATAATAATAATAGTTCTTAAAGCTAGCGCATGCTAAGCCAGCTAAGGATAGCCCAATAAGGCCGATTATGCGTATTTCCATTGGGGTCCTGTACTATTACCCCATCCCCTTGCTCATGAGGGACGGTAATAACTCGGTGCTTGTAAACAAAAATTAATGCGCCGAGCGTGGGCGCGATCCTCGGCCTTCTGGGTGGAAGTCCAAGACGCTAGTCACTACACCAGCGAGAAGAGAGCGGTGGCCATCCACAATCGCAGCCATGGAATGGCCGGAAAGGAAAGTAGAAATAAAGGCATAGATGGAGGAATAGAAACCGAAGAAGGGTAGTTTGGATATGAGGGAATTGTGCAACACTCCATCGAAGGCTTTCGACATGTCTAGCGCAATAGAATAAGTCTCACCGAAGTCCTGAATGGAGGATGACCAAGAGTTAGTAAGATAAGAAAGAAGATCACCAGTAGAGCAGCCTGTCACGGGTCAGACCGTGACTGTGATTATATACTATAGGGTTAGGTATATTTCTCAAGCGCGGGAAAAATTGGGGAGGTGGGAACAGCTGTAGAGAAAGGGAGATGTGAGGGGTGGAGGCACAGGCATAGGCCTGTGTACCGCTAGGCGCCTCGCGTACATGTGTGCGTGTGTGCGTTCTTGCTTGTGAGCGTGGGTAGGCCGCCGTTACGCGTACATGTGTGTGTGCGTTCATGTTGTAGGCGTGGTCATAGGGAGTGTCCAGTCTTTTCATTGGCACCAAATTCAAAATGTGATGGGGGAGGGGAAAACCGAGGTTATAAAGGGGGCAGGAATGCCCAGGACAGGCCTTATTCTGCTCCTGCCCGACCCCAACGAGATAGTCCAATTTTGTTGTGCCCGCGATGAATGGGTTGGCAGTGCTGCGAGGGCACCTCGTGCCCTAATTCAACCATAATCAGGTGAGTCCAATTCAGTTAGACAAGTGTCAACGTTGATTGAGATATCCAGAGTGATGTGTGGTGGTGAGAGTGATGTGTGGTGGTGTGCTTGTGTGCGTTGGCCAGTCACCAGGACTGAGCCAGACCGTGCACATGGCCAAGGTTGTGACGCCGACCGAATTAGCTTAATGCTATGGCCGAGAATGGCAGGTGTAAGCATGACCCCACAGAGGGCTTGCTAAATGCTAGGGATGCCCAGGGCGACATAGTTCTCCTGCGGCGATATCCCACTGATTTAGCTATGCACGTGGCCAGGGGTGTGTGTGGATGTGTGCGGGTGTGGTGAGTGACGCCGTAACGCTTAACCCCACAGAGGGTGAGGTTACCGCTAGAGGATAGTCGGCTTGAAGGGCTTGTCGTACTGCCCGTTTTGAGACCCTTTAATTAGGCAACTCTCATTAGTCTAGCGAGTCACGTGTGTGTGGATGTGTGCGGGTGAGTGAGTGACGCCGTAGCATCTTAACCCCACAGAGGGTGATGGTTACCGCTAGAGGATTGTCGGCTTGAAGGGCTTGTCGTACTGCCCGTTTTGAGACCCTTTAATTAGGCAACTCTCATTAGTCTAGCGATTCACGTAACTGAGGTGAGGAGGTGAGAGAGAGTGAGGAGTGTGATTGACGGGTACTGTGAGTGTGGGAAAATCTCGTACCTTATTCGATCATGCGGTCATTTGCTGGGCTAGACGATTTCAGTAACACAGTAGACTAAAGGGTTGGTTGATGTGAGATTTCGTGTGACCAGCAGTAATCAGTATAATGATTTGGGGTAATCTTAGGGGTAGTTATAATACTGGGTAATTGTATTTAGGTAAGTGGATTAGATAAGTGGGTTAGATTGAGTGGCTGAGTGTGTGAATGAAATTGTCTCTTTGATTAATGCAATTTCAGTGTCGCTATTCAATAAAACCATTTTAGTAGGAATGTTTGTTTCTTTAATTCTTACTAACTTTAAGAATATAATTATTATCAATATATACCTATCATTACAATAAATCCGTGTACTCTATTATCCCGCAAGCTGGGAACTGCAATTTTCTTTTCAAATATATTACTGCATCGAGTCAGTATAGATATAAATGTATAGCATGTTCTGGGACTTTTGTTGCCATAATTTCACAAGGGATATTTGTCTATTTTTGATCTAAAGTAACGACACTATCAATTATAGGTTTATTTCCTAGATAATGGGCAAGTGTTACAGTAACCTATTAGTCTTATGATCTATTACAATTGGCGATCTGGACAGGATTACTATTACAATTGGCACCGGGCATGATCTATTACAAGTGGCGACCGTGATACAGGACCAGTTTCTGATTTAGATGTACCGGATAATGAAGGATTTGTTGTATAATTGTGTTCATACAAAAGTAGCCCCACGCGGGAATTTTTTTTTTTCTTTCCCCTCGTGGTCAAGTCACATCCTGGGAGCGTCGGTGAACATCCTTGTGTAAACAAGTAAATTCCTTTTCCCATCGCTCGCGCGCCCCACATTGTTTCATAATATTTAGTTCTACGATTCGCTTTGAGAAGTAATTGTGTCCGATAATTTTTGTTTGCTTGTCTATAATTGATCTCTGTTGATTTTTTTTTTGTGATTGTCGCTGTGATTTTATGCCATGTGAATAGTTTCCTTTAATTTCGTTCGTCATACGCAAGTGCTGTGATCGATTGTTTAAGGATAGAGGGAAGTGTTGTAATCCGATCGAGTCGTTGTTGTTTCTCTTATGCCGGTGTCATAAATCTTAGGCAGTAGGTGTTATGTGGAATAGTTTCCTTTAAATTCGTTTATCATACGCATGTGCTGTGATCGATCGTTTAAGGATAGAGGGAAGTGTTTGTAATCCGGCCGAGTCGTTGTTGTTTCTCTTATTCCGGGATCATAAATCTAGACAGTTTCAGTTATATGGGTCAGTTGTGTGTCGGGCCAGATTTGTTTGTTTTCTTTGATTGTACTATTCCTCTCTTAAATATCTGTTGTTCCTTGTCAAGGACAAGAGGGAGAGGGAGGAACGAGCATTGGATAGGACGAATTCTAAATAAGTGAGGGATTGCGTAGCAGCAAGGGTTGGGATAGAAAGGGAAGACCATAGGAAAAGTTAGAGGAGACAGAGAGAGAGCGTCAGAGGAGGCTCGATCCTGCTTAAACTTGGGAAAAGTGTCGGGTAGTGATGAGAGGGTAGGCCTGCGCGGATTAGGCTCGCGGAGAGTCTGGGTGCTGTGGTGAATAGCAACAGTGCATATTGCTAGCCAGCATCATATGAAAACTCGGGAAGGCCATCGTTGAATGAGGTCTGGGGCGTAAGTCGGGTTAAATAGTGGGGAGACTGATGATAGAGGGAGTCAACAATAAGTAGCTTGATATATAATACGGGAGAGGAGGGGATGAAATGTTGTTTGTTCGCTTTTATTCTGCCGCTTCCAATTTTTATACAGGTACTGAGTCAGCCAGGCGTTCGTCGGGAGATTGGAGAACCCACGGCAGGAATCCTGGCCCTCAAGAAACTACGCCCAAGGATCCCTCATCAAGTCAAAACAAATGTTTGTACCCAGCAGTCCATAGAGTTGAGCCGATTTTTTTTGGTACACTGTTTCTTCACATACCTCGTGTAAACCGTGTCTCACAACATCTCTTTTTACATGACATTAGCTGAGCTTAATTGTGTGTTCATTGTAAATGAGTGGGCAAAGCCACTAGTTTTCACTGTAAAAATAAGTGGGTTGACCACCAGGTTTATGTCGCTGGCCGTGAATGAGACCTCAGGAGTTTTCCCCTTTCAGTAGAAATTTTAACGTAAATGCAGAGGGGTTTTTCTACTCAAGGGCGATCATTTAATGCACCAGCGACAGGTTAGACTCACACCACAGTATGGAAGACACCCTGAATGACACCTGAGTGATTTTAGCAGAGCAAAATCAATGTTAGTAGAGGGGAATGTCACGGGTCAGACCGTGACTGTGATTATATACTATAGGGTTAGGTATATTTCTCAAGCGCGGGAAAAATTGGGGAGGTGGGAACAGCTGTAGAGAAAGGGAGATGTGAGGGGTGGAGGCACAGGCATAGGCCTGTGTACCGCTAGGCGCCTCGCGTACATGTGTGCGTGTGTGCGTTCTTGCTTGTGAGCGTGGGTAGGCCGCCGTTACGCGTACATGTGTGTGTGCGTTCATGTTGTAGGCGTGGTCATAGGGAGTGTCCAGTCTTTTCATTGGCACCAAATTCAAAATGTGATGGGGGAGGGGAAAACCGAGGTTATAAAGGGGGCAGGAATGCCCAGGACAGGCCTTATTCTGCTCCTGCCCGACCCCAACGAGATAGTCCAATTTTGTTGTGCCCGCGATGAATGGGTCGGCAGTGCTGCGAGGGCACCTCGTGCCCTAATTCAACCATAATCAGGTGAGTCCAATTCAGTTAGACAAGTGTCAACGTTGATTGAGATATCCAGAGTGATGTGTGGTGGTGAGAGTGATGTGTGGTGGTGTGCTTGTGTGCGTTGGCCAGTCACCAGGACTGAGCCAGACCGTGCACATGGCCAAGGTTGTGACGCCGACCGAATTAGCTTAATGCTATGGCCGAGAATGGCAGGTGTAAGCATGACCCCACAGAGGGCTTGCTAAAGGCTAGGGATGCCCAGGGCGACATAGTTCTCCTGCGGCGATATCCCACTGATTTAGCTATGCACGTGGCCAGGGGTGTGTGTGGATGTGTGCGGGTGTGGTGAGTGACGCCGTAACGCTTAACCCCACAGAGGGTGAGGTTACCGCTAGAGGATAGTCGGCTTGAAGGGCTTGTCGTACTGCCCGTTTTGAGACCCTTTAATTAGGCAACTCTCATTAGTCTAGCGAGTCACGTGTGTGTGGATGTGTGTGGGTGAGTGAGTGACGCCGTAGCATCTTAACCCCACAGAGGGTGATGGTTACCGCTAGAGGATTGTCGGCTTGAAGGGCTTGTCGTACTGCCCGTTTTGAGACCCTTTAATTAGGCAACTCTCATTAGTCTAGCGATTCACGTAACTGAGGTGAGGAGGTGAGAGAGAGTGATGAGTGTGATTGACGGGTACTGTGAGTGTGGGAAAATCTCGTACCTTATTCGATCATGCGGTCATTTGCTGGGCTAGACGATTTCAGTAACACAGTAGACTAAAGGGTTGGTTGATGTGAGATTTCGTGTGACAAGCAGTAATCAGTATAATGATTTGGGGTAATCTTAGGGGTAGTTATAATACTGGGTAATTGTATTTAGGTAAGTGGATTAGATAAGTGGGTTAGATTGAGTGGCTGAGTGTGTGAATGAAATTGTCTCTTTGATTAATGCAATTTCAGTGTCGCTATTCAATAAAACCATTTTAGTAGGAATGTTTGTTTCTTTAATTCTTACTAACTTTAAGAATATAATTATTATCAATGTATACCTATCATTACAATAAATCCGTGTACTCTATTATCCCGCAAGCTGGGAACTGCAATTTTCTTTTCAAATATATTACTGCATCGAGTCAGTATAGATATAAATGTATAGCATGTTCTGGGACTTTTGTTGCCATAATTTCACAAGGGATATTTGTCTATTTTTGATCTAAAGTAACGACACTATCAATTATAGGTTTATTTCCTAGATAATGGGCAAGTGTTACAGTAACCTATTAGTCTTATGATCTATTACAATTGGCGATCTGGACAGGATTACTATTACAATTGGCACCGGGCATGATCTATTACACAGCCATTAACCCTTGTTTGGCGGGTCCCGGCCTTAGTCGGAGTAGAGAACCAAGGACTAAAGAGCGGGTCCCGGCTTTAGTCGCATGCGATGTTGAGCACATAATCGGCTCTGCGAGAGAGTCCGAGCGGTGGGAGGAGCGCGGGCGGGCTCTGACCGTTCGGCATGGCACCCGTACCGCAACTGGGCTCTCCTCCACACCCATCCACATCCACTGCCTCCCTAGACAGGGAAATATCTAAGGAAATGACCGTATTTTAGGGTTTTTGTACTCTCGTTGCAACATAGTTGCAAGCGAACCCGTTGTCGTACAAGGATGATTCAGGTGTCATTGAAAAGCTCTATTATCGCCTTTTCACGGATACATAATTGTATTACGCTCTGGCTCTTTTTTATGCATGAAAAAGAGCATGGAATGAAGCTCGTTTATGGTAAATATGCCCGCTTGGCAGGTAGTAGATGTTACAAACGGCCCTGCTCTTAGGGAGTTAAGGAAGCCATACTGGCAGTCTGAGAGAAGGTTATGGGAAGATAAAAGCTTAAGAAATGTTGAAGTAAGAAGAGTTTCAAAAACTTTAGAGATGCATGAAATGAGAGCAATTGGACAATAGTTGGAGGATTGAGAGAGATCATCCTTCTTTGGGACAGGTTTAATGAGAGTGAACTTCCAGCAAGAAGGGAAGATGTGAGAGGGGAGACAGAGACAGAAGAGTTTGCCTAGGCAGGGAGTCAGCACGGAAGCACAATTTTTGAGAACAGGAGGAACACCATCAGGTCCAAACGCCTTCTTATAATTAAGCCTAGAGAGAGTGGAAAGTACATCCTTAGAAGAGATTATGATGTTAGGCATAAGTAGGAGAGAGGGGGGTGGAAACGGAGGAATAGTACCGAAATCATTCAAAGTGGAGTTTTTAGCGAAAGTGTTAGCGAAGAGTTCAGCTTTCTCAGAGGAAGAAGTGACATCAGAATGGAAAAGAGAAGGGAAATACGAAGAAGAAAAATAATTGTTGGAGAAGTTTTTGGCTAGATGCCAGAAGGCTTGGGAAGAGCTAGAGCTGGATAGTTCAGTGCATTTCTTATTGATGAAAGTATGTTTAGCGAGTCGAAGAACAGATTTGAGAATTACCTTGGTAACGCGCACTGCTTATTTTGTAAATATATTCTCTCCTTTGGGCTCCTCTGACCATAAACTTATCTGTCACCTGTCCTATCTCTCCGGTACGGCCTCTCGATCCTCCCATCCGGCAGCGCATGTGGCACTTTGGTGCTGCCGACTGGGGACTCTTTGGCAGTACTTCTTTCATTTCCCAATGAATGACTTCTGCTTCTGTGGCCGGGGGCCACGCTGAACGCAGAACGCGTTACCGAGGTGGTGAAACGAGAGTTCCAGCTGTCCTTATCAACCACCTAGCTCTCCCCGGGAGTACTGGCCTGTTTGGCTGGTGCCTACAGCCTCCTCCTAACAATTCTGGAGGTGGGATTCCCAGTCCCAACCTCCAGTGGCTACCTGTGCTACAAAGTGATGGGCGGTGAGGTTGCCACATCCCTACACCTTTTCCTCACAACTGCTGCTGATTCTAGTTATAATCATCTAGGCAGAATACGTCTCTTATTATTTATCGCCAAAGGTGACGACACACATCGCTGATAACTTTATGCTTGATTAAGGGGGTAAGGTTGACATATGTTATTATTTATATATTTAATATAGTTTGATTTACCTCCATTGACCTCTACCAAGCTTCATATATTATCCTCAGGAACCCCCTTAGAGATAAATATTCACAATTTTTGGTAGACAAATGGCCGGTTACTCCAAAGTTTCAGGCTCGCTATCGCTCGCCAGAATAAAATAGACGCATAAATTGCACGAAAGGTCTTGATATTGAAAAAGAAATGGAACAAAATGTCTTACAATCGCCAAACTAATGGGTTGAAAGACATCAAATCTAAATAACAATGGGGCTAAACATGAGGAAAAAGGGGGTCTAGAAAAACAAACAATCCCCTCGTAAGTGGAATGATGTGATTGGCCCGGACCGGAGTTGTGAGGGAGAATAAGGTGTATTAGTGTATTATATATAGATGTTGTGAGGGAGAATAAGGTCACCTCTCTCCTGATTGGCTACAACTCTCCACCTATCCCTTACCACCAAAACAATCATGCTTCCAGCAGCCCCCACCTGCTTTGCTGGCCATGTTAAATGGTTTAACTACAAAAAGGGAATGGGCTTTATCAGCCAACAGGAGGAGACATCTTTGTACATAGAAGGAGCATATCTCGCCCCAATCCACTCCACGCTCTGCCCTCTCTTGGTGACGGAGAGAGGGTGAGTTTACCATCAAAAAGTGGAAGAAGGGAATGGAGGCACATCGAGTATCTGGAGAGTAGAGCAGCCATCTTGTGACAAGGACTCAATCATCAAAATCATTGTCACCACAGCCACTGCTCTTGCTGGTGGGGACATCAACCTCCTAAGGGTGTATCTCCCTGCCCTCCTACAAGCTAACAACTTGCCCTCTATTATCATCCCAAACATGCACTCCACCAAAATCACTCGTCCACAGGCTCCCCAACAACGTCAAAGACAGCAGCCACGGAAACGCCTGAACATCTACAAACCAATCAATAGGAGCAGCCTTCCACCACCTCCTCCTGCAGTCTCGGCATCGCCACCTCCATCAGCAGTCAACATCACCGGACCAGTAGCAGCCTCGACTCCAGCACCTGCCACCATTAATCATCCGGTGGCACTCCCCTCCACGTCGTCTAAGTACACTGTGTCCACCATAGGAGAAATAGTCGACGTGGAGACGATCGAGGAAGAAGGAGTCAAGGGTGCAGCACCAAGAGGAAAAGGACGTCCCCCCCCTGAATCACCTTTATGGAGAACCATTTTGGGGGACACCGAAGCAACCCCTGATCCATCTTTTACACCAGAGCAAGTAGAAGGTCTAAGGATCTTCCAAAGTCAGCTGTTCAAGATCAGGAGCTCCATGAAAAAACCAAAAAGATCGAGAAAGACCTTCAACATGGAAGAATTCGTTAAACACCAACATTAACACCATCGACTTCTTCACCACCACCATCAACACCACCATCTCCTGCCTTCATCTTGCAGCCTCCCAGCCCCCTTCTTGGCAAGCCATACTGATCCAGCCCAATACTCAACTCACGCACGTTGGGTCAAGCCCCGACACTCTATTTGCTCTCACTTTTACCACTGTCTCTCCTACTTAACCAATACAAACTTCCCTTCTTTCACCCTCACCCACCTTTTCTATATTAATTTGAATTGAATTGAGAATAAGGTGTACGAGTGTATTATATATAGATGTTGTGAGGGAGAATAAGGTGTATGAGTGTATTATATATAGATGTTGTGAGGGAGAATAAGGTGTATGAGTGTATTATATATAGATGTTGTGAGGGAGAATAAGGTGTACGAGTGTATTATATATAGATGTTGTGAGGGAGAATAAGGTGTATGAGTATTATATATAGATGTGAGGGAGAATAAGGTGTATGGGTGTATTATATATAGATGTGTGGGAGAATAAGGTGTATGAGTGTATTATATATAGATGTTGTGAGGGAGAATAAGGTGTATGAGGGAGAATAAGGTGTATGAGTGTATTATATATCGATGTGAGGGAGAATAAGGTGTATGAGGGTATTATATATAGATGTTATGAGGGAGAATAAGGTGTATGAGTGTATTATATATAGATGTTGTGAGGGAGAATAAGGTGTATGAGTGTATTATATATAGATGTTGTGAGGGAGAATAAGGTGTATGAGTGTATTATATATAGATGTTGTGAGGGAGAATAAGGTGTATGAGTGTATTATATATAGATGTTGTGAGGGAGAATAAGGTGTACGAGTATATTATATATAGATGTTGTGAGGGAGAAAAAGGTGTATGAGTGTATTATATATAGATGTTGTGAGGGAGAATAAGGTGTATGAGTGTATTATATATAGATGTTGTGAGGGAGAATAAGGTGTATGAGTGTATTATATATAGATGTTGTGAGGGAGAATAAGGTGTATGAGTGTATTATATATAGATGTTGTGAGGGAGAATAAGGTGTATGAGTGTATTATATATAGATGTTGTGAGGGAGAATAAGGTGTAAGAGTGTATTATATATAGATGTTGTGAGGGAGAATAAGGTGTATGAGTATTATATATAGATGTTGTGAGGGAGAATAAGGTGTATGAGTGTATTATATATAGATGTTGTGAGGGAGAATAAGGTGTATGAGTATTTATATAGATGTTGTGAGGGAGAATAAGGTGTATGAGTGTATTATATATAGATGTTGTGAGGGAGAATAAGGTGTATGAGTATTATATATAGATGTTGTGAGGGAGAATAAGGTGTATAAGTGTATTATATATAGATGTTGTGAGGGAGAATAAGGTGTAGGAGTGTATTATTTATAGATGTTGTGAGGGAGAATAAGGTGTATCAGTGTATTATATATAGATGTGAGGGAGAATAAGGTGCATGAGTGTATTATATATAGATGTGAGGGAGAATAAGGTGTATGAGTATATTATATATAGATGTTGTGAGGGAGAATAAGGTGTATGAGTGTATTATATATAGATGTTGTGAGGGAGAATAAGGTGTATGAGTGTATTATATATAGATGTTGTGAGGGAGAATAAGGTGTAGGAGTGTATTATATATAGATGTTGTGAGGGAGAATAAGGTGTATGAGTGTATTATATATAGATGTTGTGAGGGAGAATAAGGTGTATGAGGGTATTATATATAGATGTTGTGAGGGAGAATAAGGTGTATGAGTGTATTATATATAGATGTTGTGAGGGAGAATAAGGTGTATGAGTGTATTATATATAGATGTTGTGAGGGAGAATAAGGTGTATGAGTGTATTATATAGATGTTGTGAGGGAGAATAAGGTGTAGTGTATTATATAGATGTTGTGAGGGAGAATAAGGTGTATGAGTGTATTATATATAGATGTGAGGGAGAATAAGGTGTATGGGTGTATTATATATAGATGTGTGGGAGAATAAGGTGTATGAGTGTATTATATATAGATGTTGTGAGGGAGAATAAGGTGTGAGGGGAAGAATAAGGTGTATGAGTGTATTATATATAGATGTGAGGGAGAATAAGGTGTATGAGTGTATTATATATAGATGTTGTGAGGGAGAATAAGGTGTATGAGTGTATTATATATAGATGTTGTGAGGGAGAATAAGGTGTATTATATATAGATGTTGTGAGGGAGAATAAGGTGTATGAGTGTATTATATATAGATGTTGTGAGGGAGAATAAGGTGTATGAGTGTATTATATATAGATGTTGTGAGGGAGAATAAGGTGTATGAGTGTATTATATATAGATGTTGTGAGGGAGAATAAGGTGTATGAGTGTATTATTATAGATGTTGTGAGGGAGAATAAGGTGTATGAGTGTATTATATATAGATGTTGTGAGGGAGAATAAGGTGTATGAGTGTATTATATAGATGTTGTGAGGGAGAATAAGGTGTATGAGTGTATTATATAAAAGATTTTGTGCGGGAGAACAAGGTGTATGAGTGTATTATATAGATGTTGTGAGGGAGAATAAAGTGTATGAGTGTATTATATATAGATGTGAGGGAGAATAAGGTGTATGAGTATTATATATAGATGTTGTGAGGGAGAATAAGGTGTATGAGTGTATTATATATAGATGTTGTGAGGGAGAATAAGGTGTATGAGTATTATATATAGATGTTGTGAGGGAGAATAAGGTGTATGAGTGTATATATAGATGTTGTGAGGGAGAATAAGGTGTAGGAGTGTATTATATATAGATGTTGTGAGGGAGAATAAGGTGTATGAGTGTATTATATATAGATGTTGTGAGGGAGAATAAGGTGCATGAGTGTATTATATACAGATGTGAGGGAGAATAAGGTGTATGAGTGTATTATATATAGATGTTGTGAGGGAGAATAAGGTGTATGAGTGTATTATATATAGATGTTGTGAGGGAGAATAAGGTGTATGTGTATTATATATAGATGTTGTGAGGGAGAATAAGGTGTATGGGTGTATTATATATAGATGTTGTGAGGGAGAATAAGGTGTATTAGTGTATTATATATAGATGTTGTGAGGGAGAATAAGGTGTATGAGTGTATTATATATAGATGTTGTGAGGGAGAATAAGGTGTATGGGTGTATTATATATATATGTTGTGAGGGAGAATAAGGTGTATGAGTGAATTATATATAGATGTTGTGAGGGAGAATAAGGTGTTTGAGTGTATTATATATAGATGTTGTGAGGGAGAATAAGGTGTATGAGTGTATTATATATAGATGTTGTGAGGGAGAATAAGGTGTATGGGTGTATTATATATATGTTGTGAGGGAGAATAAGGTGTATGAGTGAATTATATATAGATGTTGTGAGGGAGAATAAGGTGTACGAGTGTATTATACTGTTACGCATCTTGATTTAGAAGTGGTTAACTAAATGAATGAAGATAGAACAGTTAAGGTGTAAGTGTAGCAAAACAGCTGAAGGCCAAAAGAACGTAAAATATTAAAGTTAGTTCTGTTGTCACTTGCTGTCCCTCAGTTGTTGGGACAGTTATCCTTTATACTCAGATACACTTCAATTATATTTAATCAGTAAACTAGTTAAAGTTACATTTAAAGTTTAATATGAAATAGGCTATTTATAACGAATACAAAAGTTCGTATGCAAGCAAAGTTTTAAGACACTAGAATATCTCAATTAATCTTGATTATCAGCAAAGTATTAAGATTTTTTATATATAATTAATTTAAGTTTGTTAACCCTCTAAAGAATGTTTTACTCTTTCTATGTTATCTCGTTATGCTTAGTTTATTATTATAATTCTCCTTTAGTATTTTATCTTATTTATTCTTATTACTGAAAGACATTTGACTAAATAAAATGGTAAGGAAATATTATAAAGTCACATATAAAAGGGAATTATATTTATAAACGTAAATAAGGTATTTTACGATTAATCAAAATAATAAGCAATGAAAGTTATGATAGAGTTTCAGGATCGTCTTGCATACGTTCTGATTTCACTAAAGTACAAATTAAAGAATAAGTCAGGTAAGCATTTAACTTATACAAGGCTTAATCCTTAATTATGAATGACAATAGCTTTACATCCAGTTAGTTAATAGTTAATATGTAAAGTAGAATATTCACTCATAAATCATCTCTGAATCAAACATTAATTCTAATCACCAACATTTAACAGTAATTCAAAATATTTATCTCTCCAATTGAATTAAACATATATGATTTTTTCAAGTAAATTATACATAAGATTTCTCCAAGTAAATTAAACATATATGATTTCATCAAGTAAATTAAACATAATTATATGATTTCTCCAAGTAAATTAAACATATATGATTTCTCCAAGTAAATTAAACATATATGATTTCTAAGTAAATTAAACAGTAAAGTAAAATGATTTCTCCAAAAACAAAATCTTAAAGCAAATGAGTATGTTTTCGACATACCTCTGGTTAATTAATAGTCACAAATAATCTCTAACTAACGTGTAAGAGGGCGCTCCCGGACGCAACTTAACACATAATATACAAGCCTTTGAAGTCTGTCTCGTCTCCCCTCCACACTGCTCGTGTTCCCCAGCTAGAAATGTACTAGTTTGAATTATCAAATCCCCGTCTTATATATCATTCCCTGGACCTAGCTAACCAATCAGGAGGTAGGAAGCAGGTGCCGGGACCAGTAAGAAGGCAGGAAACACGTCGACCAGTTGCAGGTGAGAAGCAGGTGAACGAGGCCCGTGAGTGGTTGGGAGCAGTAGGGAGAAGGGGGCTGGTTCAGTCTCGTCCGGTAGTTTGCCCCTCCACGTCCACACAAACTTGGCTGGTTTCTCTCTCTCTCTCTCTCCATCTCTCTCGTAAGCAAGGCGAGTTGTTGCCACGAGGTAATTGTAAAGTCACGTTCAACAGGTTGGTCTGGCCACATGACATCCGGTCGGTACGGATGTTACACCTCCACCCCTAGAAAAGAGTTAAATAGGAGGAAAGTATAGGACACATTTTCAGACTCTTGACAGACAATCTGCCAACACATTCTGGACCCCTTTGATGTGTTTGACATCCAAAGCAACAAGCTCCACCGTGTCAGTCTCTGATTCTTGTTTTGGAACTTTTGCAAAAACTTTAATGGGTGATGGTCAGTATATACAGTAATGGAACCAGGGGCAGATTGAACATAAACACCAAAGTATTGGAGGGACAAAATCAATGCCAACAGCTCGTTTTCTATGACAGTAATTACGTTGAGCAGAATTTAACTTTTTACTAAAATAGCAAACAGGATGCAATACATTACAGTCATCCTCCTGGAGTAACACTGCTCCGACCCCATTATTACTTGCATCAACAGCTAGGGAGAAAGATCTGGTGAAATCAGGGGCACGGAGAACAGGATAATTAGAGAGAATGTATTTAGTAGCACTGAAAGCCTCCTCACAATCGGAGGACCACTCAAACTTCACATCCTTTCGGAGAAGATCTGTTAAAGGTGCAGTTAACCTTGAACAATTTAAAGTAAGCCTCCTTTAGTATCCAATCATCCCTAAGTATCTTTGAATTTCTTTCTTATTGGTAGGTGTTGGGAAATTAGAAATAGACTCTACTTTAGCATGAGGAGGTGCAACCTGACCCTGTCCTACTATATACCCAAGATATTGGACAGTACTCTTAATGAAAGTGCACTTTTTTAAGTTCACTACAAGATTTGCTTCAGCAAGGTTAGCAAAAAGCAGTCTGATTTGTTTGAGATGTTCTTCCCATGTATGGGAAAAAAGAAGAATATCGTCAATGTACACCACACACCCAGGTACCCCTTCAGTCACCTGATTCATGAGGCGCTGAAAGGTAGCTGGAGCGTTTTTCAGGCCATGAGGCATTACCTCACAGCAGAAGGCTTGATGGTTTACCACAAAACATGAAATCTCCCTTGCTCTGGGTGTTAGAGGTACTTGCCAATATCCTTTCATAGGGTAAATTTTACTTATAAAACTGGCAGTGCCAATCTGGTCAATACAATCATCAATCCGTGGCAGTGGATAAGTATCATTCTTTGTTACGACATTGACTTGTCTGTAGTCCATACAAAATCTATAACTCCCATCTGGCTTAGGCACAAGTGTGACCGGACTACTCCACTGGCTTAAGGCTCTAGTAATTATGGTATTGGACAACATGAAATCTAATTCAACTTGCAGAATACTCCTTCGCTGTGGTGAGACACGGTATGGGGATAATTTGATGGGTGCTGCATCCCCGACATCTATGTCATGCACGGCCAACGAGGTGAGCCCTGGAGTATCACGGAACACACTGGGAGACTGTGATAAAACATTGATTAGTTCTTTAGCTTTCTCTGAGGGAAGATGACATAATTAGTTGGTAATTCCCCCCAGGCTACTGAATTATATTTAAAGTTGGATAGACCACAAGACAAGTCAAAATCGATACCTTCAGGATCTGGGACAGTCTGCTGCGGGATATGTGGGTAAGGACTACAAACATCACCCGCACCAGGATGTCCACAGGTCCTTATTACTGCCACAGTAGGAGAATCTGGAAGAGAGGAATCAGGGGACCTATGATAGGGTTTTAACATATTTATGTGACATACTTGCATAGGCTTCCTCCTGTCTGGGATAGCCACCAAGTTTAGTGATAATCCCGGAGATTCTGTTGGAACCGCACAGGTAACAAACAAATGCAAAGGTACCCCCTTATCCTTATCACCTCCATTTTCTTCACAATGTTTTCTTAGCCTAACCAGCAAGGGCACCAGAGGATTTTCAGGTAAATTTTGTTTGGAAGTACCAGTCATCTGGCAGGTGTGACACATTTTACAAAACTCCACTACATCAGCACGCATACCGGGCCAGTGGAAGTGGGTTCTAATGCGCTCTCGAGTTTTTCTCACCCCTAAATGCCTTGTTAAGGTTATTTCATGGGCCATTTCTATTATGTCCTTCCGACAAGGCTTGGGAGCGACTACAAAGGAGTACAAAGGAAATCAAGCAACAACAGATCTAGTGACCCTTCTAGGCTGCTTGTCCTCCAAAACACTGAGGATCAAGTGTCCAAACAGTGGTTTAGAGTGGGTAAGGGAACATTGGAAAGGGAACTACTGCCCTGCCACTAACGTGGCAGGACTAGGAAGTTAGTAGGGGACATATGGGTTAGTAACTGACGGGAGGATAAAATAAAGTTATTCATTTACAAACGCAGTCAGTCGCGGGTTTGATGCAAGATATTTGTCTAGGCGGAATTTAAATGAATCAACGGTGCTGCAGTCTATAACGTCTCGGGGAAGCCCATTCCACAAGTTGACAACTCGATTGAAGAAGAAATTCTTAGATTCGTGTGAGTTAAAAGATTTACCAATAATTTTGCAACCGTTTCCCCGCGTGTAATTAGATTGGTCAATAGTGAAGTACTTACTACAGTTCATATTGTCGATGCCTTTGATGATTTGAACACTTGAATTAAGTCACCTCTTAATCTGCGCTGGGTTAAAGGAAATAGAATTAATTCTCTAAGACGCTCTTGCTCTTCGTATGGTTTGTTCTTTAGGCTAGGTATCATTTTGGTAACTCTACGTTGAACTCGTTCTAGCTTGTTTATGTCTTTTTGGTAATAAGGGCACCAGCATTGAACGCAGTATTCCAGAAGAGGGCGGACTAAGGAATTGTAAAGGGTTAGGATTACGTCTTTGGATTTATGCTCAAATGATCTGCCTATAAAGCCAATTATTTTGTTTGCCTTCTTAACAACTTCTGAACATTGTTGACTCGGTTTTAGGTTACTCGATATTGTTACTCCCAGATCGGTTTCTCTGTTTACATTCTTAATCTGAGTGCCATTCATCGAATAGTTTGCTTTCTCATTTAGGTATCCGATATGTAGTACTTTACATTTATCCGCATTGAAACTCATTTGCCAAATTTGGGCCCAATGTGACAATTTATCTAGATTGTGTTGCATATCGTCAACTTGATCTTTTGAGAGTACGCTATTTGCAATTTTTGTATCGTCAGCAACTTTTGAGATTGTACAGGTGAGACCCTCATCTATGTCGTTGATGTAAATTAGAAAGATAATTGGTCCTAGTACCGATCCCTGGGGTACCCCGCTACTTTCATTGGTCCATTTAGATGCCTTACCGTTTATGACTACTCTCTGCTTTCTGTCGCTGAGCCAATTTTCTATCCATTTCAACACACCGTCTTGTATTCCATGCGCTTTTAGTTTTAGCAGTAAACGTTTGTGGGGAACTTTGTCAAAGGCCTTTTGAAAATCAAGGTATATAATATCTACAGCTTTACTCTCATCGTAGAGGTTGAGGATATCGTGGAAGAAGTCTAAGAGGTTTGTTAAACAGGAATGTTTTTTACGAAAGCCGTGTTGAGTATCTTTAAGTATGTTATTTTCCTCTAAGTAATTTACGAGTCTGTCTCTTATGACCGTTTCTAGCATTTTACATACAACTGAGGTTAAGCTAATTGGACGATAGTTAATGGGTAGGGATTTGCTGCCTTTTTTGAATATCGGTGTTACGTTGGCTATCTTCCACTGATCAGGCATAGTTCCAGACTGCAAGGATTTATTGAATAGCAATGTCAGTGGTTTGGAGAGCTCATCCTTAGCTTCCTTTAGAACTCTAGGCGAGATTGTATCAGGTCCAGGCGTTTTATTTACCTTGAGTTTATCTAAACAATTCAATACTTCTCTCTCTGTAACGGTGATATTGCTTAGAACATCTGAATTATCAATCTGAATCGGCGATGGTGTAGGGATATCACTGAGGTCTTCTGTTGTAAAAACTGATGCAAAGAAGGTATTGAGGGCATTACTCATTTGTACTTCGTCTTTGGTGTATTCTCCATTTTCATCGACTAACGGTCCAACAGTTGAAGTAACTACTTTTTTCTTTCTGATATAACTATAGAATTCTTTCGGGTTTGTTTTACTTTGATTCGCAATATGTAACTCTAGGGTCTTTTTACTTTGCTTAATTAACTTTTTGGCTTTGCGTCGTAGCTCTACAAATATCACCCGTTCTTCGTCATTTTGTGAGGATTTTAATCTATCATTAGCAAATTTTTTAGGAAGCAGGCAGTTTGAAATATCTTTATTGCACCATTTGGGCTTATTATTATGGCCTGGACACCGTATTTTTGATGGTATGCAGTCTTTGCACTGCTTTTAGGTAAGTGGTTTCGAATAACTTCCAAGATGTATTTATGTCGTTATTGTTAATTAAAAAGCTCCAGTCAGTTTCTTTAAACATAGCTCTAAGTTTATGAAAGTTTGCTTTCTTGAAATTAGGGACTTTTTCGATGCTACTATTTGGTTCGTTACTAGTAAAGTTTAAAGTGAAAGTTATTGTACGATGGTCGCTGTTACTGAATTCATCACCAACATTCAAATTCTCTATTAATTCTTCTTTTGTTGCAAGTACAATGTCAAGAACGATATTACCACGGGTCGGTGTTCGAACAAATTGATAAAGCGAACTCTCTTGCAAGTTCGTATACAAGTCATGTCCGGAGTGTGAAGTAAGAGTATCGCCCCACTTGGTCACAGGTAAATTAAAGTCGCCAAAAAATACGGTATCTTGTGAGTTACTTACATCTGCAATTTGTTCATAAATTTCTCGGTCAGTTTGCACTGATTGAGCTGGAGGTCTGTATATTAATGCAAGTATTATTTTTGTACCTTTATTATTCTTTATTAGCACAAAAGATGTGTCGACGTTCACAATTTGAGGTTTTGACAAGAGGGTCGGGTTAAGACTTTCTTTGATATAAAATAAAAAGCCACCTCCATTTTTATTTATTCGGCTTTTCTCAAACATTACATAACCGGGAAGTGAATACTCTGCTAAAAAGTCTCTATCTACTGTATTGAGCCAAGATTCTGTTATACCAATCACATCATAATTTTCAGTAAACACTAGTTCCTCTAAATCTGAAAATTTATTGCGTATGCTACGAGCGTTTGCATAGAAAACCTTTAAAGTTGCGGTTTTAGAACTCACAGAACGTTCTTTAATCAAATTTTTGGTTCTGATCGGATCTACATTTACATTCATGGCTGACATCGGTCCTCGGTCGTTATCCCTGGCGGTTTTGAATTTGGGTCGTGTTGGTGGAACTTTATCAAAATTCGCAGTTCTTGACAGATTAGCATTTAATTCCTTCGCAGGTTGCCGCCTTCGCTGTCTTCGGTCCTCCTTCCAGGTTGTCCTGTGCTGAGTCGATTTCTTCTCCGAAAATCCTTCACCGCATCGTTGGGAAGACGCCCAAAACGTGCTGCTCCCACCTGGTTCAGATGAACTCCATCGTCCGAAAACAAATAGTCATCGTAGTACATATTGTCCCAGGTGTCGACGAATCCCACGTTTTCCTTCCTGCAGAGGTTTGCTAGACAACGATTTGTGCTGCTGGCTATGTTGTAAAATCGGCTCTCTACATTAAGCCGGGGGACGATTCCTGAGGCGATGATCCTTGATGACTTCTCCTTAACCCTTAATTAGCGGCGAGCAACATAAGTCGAGTATAATAAATCTGGACTATCTGGCGGCGCTCGACATAGGTCGTGTGGCAATTTCAGCACGTAATGTTGCTGAGAGAGAGAGACAAGTGGTGGCAGGAGAGTAGCGAGCGTATGACTGCTCCAGACCACCGCGGCGAACCTACTGACACGAATCCCACCTCCTCCCTCCCTCTCTCACTCGCTATATACAGAATTGTATGGGGAAAGTGCCGAATTACATGCTTTTTGCACTCGCGTTGCACGGTTGTTGCAAGAAAACTAGCCATCATAAAAGGATCGTTATGGTGTCATTGGAAAGCTCTGTTTATGCCCTTTCAGGGATAGATACTTGTTTTTTGCTCTGGGTCTTATTTAGGCATGAAAATGATCACGTAAACAGCCCTATTTTGGGTAAAAACACCCCGCTGGGCGGTACATATAAATAAACCGCCTAGGCCGCTCGTAAGGTGTTAAACGACTTGATCAGCTGCTGGTACTTTAAAAGCAAATCTTCCGACCGAGTTCGCTGTACATCGTTGGATCCAACGTGGATGACGTACATTGTATTAGCAGGGGCCAGCTTAGATACTTCGTCAACTGCAGCAACTACGTCGTCCCCACCACCACCAGGGATACAAAAACGCTTCCTGGTCTTAGGTGCTCTGGCGCAAAACTCTGTAAGCTGACCACGTATCATCGAGTCTCCCACGAGCCGGACTTCTTCTATTTCCGCTTCGTCATCTGAGTCTGCGAGTATCTGGAAGCGGTTTTGACACTCGGTAATCGGTATGGGTTTCCTGGTCTTGGGGCAAACGTTGTTCCTCACAACACGGAAGTTGTCTTGAAGGGGAAGAGAGTTACTATTTGTTTCTTGAGTATCGGAACCATCAAATGAAATGGCTACTGCAGGCGTTGAATTGTTGGCAGTTGACGTTGGGGCGTTGGTGGCTGCTGGAGTTGCGGTGACAATTGAAGTTTGTTGTACTCCAATGTTGAGTGTTACAAACTCTTGGAGTGATTCCAGCTTCATGGTGAGGACGTTGATCTTGTTGTAGGCTTCATCTAATTTCACTGTCAAATTCTCTTGTTGCTGGCTGAGACGGCAGACTTGAAGATCGACAGTAACAAACATGGACTCACCAAACCTACTGGCGCAGTTCGTACAAGTGCGAGGCATGGTAACAGTCAGTTTCTTCAGATCACTTCACTCACTTTAAAACACTTAACTTACTTTAAAACACTTAACTCACTTTAGAAACACTTCAACCGAAAACAATGTTGAAATACACAACAAAAGAATATCAGGGGTGATAGCCTAACCGAAAACAAAAAAATTGAGATACGCAGAATTAGGCTTCCAGGGGCGATAGCCTAACCAAAAGTTTAAAAAAAAATTAAATACGCACCAATAGGCTACCAGCATTGAATAGCCTAACCGAAAATAATAAAATTGAAATACGCAGAAATAGGCTACCAGGTGTGATAACCTAACCTTAAACAAATATATACATATACAACAGAATATGTAACTAAATATACAATTCACCAAATTGAGATTATATAAAAATAAAGTGTGACCGCACACAAGGGGTTAATATACTGTATCAACAGATGGCCCTGGTGTCACTGTAGCCTAGTAAAGCAGTAGCCTACTCTTTTTAGATAAAACAAAACAAAATGTATCAGTCAAAGGTTACTACAAGATCGTGCAAGCAACAACTAAAATTACAGATATATAGCGCTACAGTAGGATACTAAATACAATATCTACTAGAGTTAATAAGAACAACAGATTGGCTGGCTATAGCTAGGCTAGGTTTGGATTAGGTTAAAAGCTTGGCAGGTTGGGTTAGGCTAGCTTAGTTTGTACAAATACCACCCTTAGCTTAAAGTAAAATCACTCTGAGGAGAAAAAGTCAAGAATATATCTAGGGGGAAAAGATAAATGAATGCACTTAAATTTACTACAAAATTGGCTGGAATTTAATATGTATAATCCCCAAAAAAAGTTTGTTAACAAAATGGCGTCGGCGTTCGTTCCTGTAGGCAGGTTAGTTAGTACACAATATTGTTTATTAGCAAATTAATATGCAAAGCTTTACTTACATACAAGGCAGTTAAATTGATACTTACTACAGTAGGTAATGGGTAAAATTAGGGGCTACGATTTTATATCAACTAAGAAGGGAGCGTTTGTTTACAAACAAAACAAAACAACAGATGGCGCTAGTGGCGCCCTGTCCGAGCAGGAGTCTTGTGATAAACACAAAGTTTATCAGTCAATACACAGAGAAATATCGTGCAGTGTTACTTACTAAACTACAGGATGGCTAAACGTGCTCTTAACCACCTTTCATGCACAAGAATGAAGAGGATGAGTAGTTAATACTCAAATTTTGATCGATATCGTGAGAGCGTTGACAGAGCGTCTGCAGCGTCTGGCGGTAGTGAGGTGTATGAGTGTATTATATATATCTGTTGTGAGGGAGAATAAGGTGTATGAGTGTATAATATATAGATGTTGTGAGGGAGAATAAGGTGTAGGAGTGTATTATATATAGATGATGTGAGGGAGAATAAGGTGTATGAGTGTATTATATATAGATGTTGTGAGGGAGAATAAGGTGTATGAGTGTATTATATATAGATGTTGTGAGGGAGAATAAGGTGTATGAGTGTATTATATATAGATGTGAGGGAGAATAAGGTGTATGAGTGTATTATATATAAATGTTGTGAGGGAGAATAAGGTGTATGAGTGTATTATATATAGATGTTGTGAGGGAGAATATGGTGTATGAGTGCATTATATATAGATGTTGTGAGGGAGAATAAGGTGTATGAGTGTATTATATATAGATGTGAGGGAGAATAAGGTGTATGAGTGTATTATATATAGATGTTGTGAGGGAGAATAAGGTGTATGAGTGTATTATATATAGATGTTGTGAGGGAGAATAAGGTGTATGAGTGTAGTATATATAGATGTTGTGAGGGAGAATAAGGTGTATGAGTGTATTATATATAGATGTGAGGGAGAATAAGGTGTATGAGTGTATTATATATAGATGTTGTGCGGGAGAATAAGGTGTATGAGTGTATTATATATAGATGTTGTGAGGGAGAATAAGGTGTATGAGTGTATTATATATAGATGTTGTGAGGGAAAATAAGGTGTATGAGTGTATTATATATAGATGTTGTGAGGGAGAATAAGGTGTTTGAGTGTATTATATATAGATGTTGTGAGGGAGAATAAGGTGTATGAGTGTATTATATATAGATGTTGTGAGGGAGAATAAGGTGTATGAGTGTATTATATATAGATGTTGTGCGGGAGAATAAGTTGTATGAGTGTATTATATATAGATGTTGTGAGGGAGAATAAGGTGTATGAGTGTATTATATATAGATGTTGTGAGGGAGAATAAGGTGTATGAGTGTATTATATATAGATGTTGTGAGGGAGAATATGGTGTATGAGTGTATTATATATAGATGTTGGGTGGGAGAATAAGGTGTATGAGTGTATTATAAATAGATGTTGTGAGGGAGAATAAGGTGTATGAGTATATTATATATAGATGTTGTAAGGGAGAATAAGGTGCATGAGTGTATTATATATAGATGTTGTGAGGGAGAATAAGGTGTATGAGTGTATTATATATAGATGTTGTGCGGGAGAATAAGGTTTATGAGTGTATTATATATAGATGTTGTGAGGGAGAATAAGGTGTATAAGTGTATTATAATTATATAGATGTTGTGAGGGAGAATAAGGTGTATGAGTGTATTATATATAGATGTTGTGAGGGAGAATAAGAACATAAGAACATAAGATAATGGGAGTCTGCAGAAAGCCGATTGGCCTAAGCAAGGCAGATCCCTGTCCCACACAACCCCAATTACAAAGCCCAATTATAGGCTCAACACTCTAATACCCTGAGGATCATCTTACCAGAACAGTTAGAGATTAACGCAGGATTACGGGGTCTGCAGAGCGCTGATTGGCCCAACCCGGCTGATCCCCCTTCACACCCAACCTTTCTCGTCCATATGCTTATCCAATTTTATCTTAAAGCTCCCTACCGTTTTTAATCCCACTATAGCACTTGGTAGTCTATTCCATCCATCTACAACTCTGTTACCAAACCAATATTTGCCTATATCTTTTCTGAAACGAAATTTATCTAATTTGAAACCATTGGTACGAGTTATTTCGCTATCACTGAGCTTTAGTACATTTGTCATGTTCCCTTTGTTAATCCCACTAACCCACTTGAACACCTCTATCATATCCCTCTAACTCTGCGTCTCTCTAACGAATGTTAGCCTAATTTTTTCAACCTTTCTTTATACGGAAGATTTATAATATTATGGATCATTTTTGTCATTCTACGTTGTACTCTCTCCAATGAATCTATGTCCATTCTGTAATAAGGACACCAAAATTGAACAGCATAATCCATATGGGGTCTCACTAATGACAAGTCAAGTTTTAAGATAACATCAGCAGTTCTGTTACTCACACTCCTAGAGATGAACCCAAGAATCCTGTTTGCCTTGTTTCAAACGCTTATACACTGTTTTCTAGGCTTCAAATCATTGCTAACAACACACCTAGATCTTTCTCACAATTCGAGTTTTCTAATTCCATATTAGCTAGTTTATATTTAACATTTGTATGCATCTTCCCTATCTTTAATACCTTGCATTTGTCAATGTTAAACTTCATCTGCCAATTTACTGACCATTCGTGTAAGGTATCTAGATCCCTTTGGAGGCACTCTATATCTCTATCTGAATCAATTGTTCTCCCCATTTTGGTATCGTCTGCAAATTTACTTATCCTACTAGTTATACCTAAATCAAGGTCATTTATGTATATAACAAACAACAGAGGACCTAATACAGATCCCTGGAAGACACCACTTTTGACTGCTCCCCATTCTGACTTCGTACCATTTATGCTGACTCTCTGCTTCCTACCAATTTGCCATGACCTAATCCATCCCAACAACGCCCCACCTATTCCATGCGCCTCAACCTTTCTCATCAATCTCTCATGGGGGACTCTGTCGAAAGCTTTACTGAAATCTAAATATATTATATCATATGACTTGTCATTATCTACTGCTTCATATACCTCTGAGAAAAAACTAAGCAAATTAGTAAGGCAAGAACGTCCCTGAGTGAATCCATGCTGAGAAGAATTTATTAAATTAAATGTATCTAAGTGGTTTCTAATTTTACTAGCAATAATTGACTCTAGTAGCTTTCCTATGATTGATGAAAGACTAATGGGGCGGTAATTGGATGCTATTGATTTGTCACCTTTTTTGAAGATCGGAACTACGTTTGCAAGCTTCCAAGCTTCTGGAACTAAACCTGTCTCTAATGACTTGTTAAATAGAAATGTTAATGGGTAACTTAACTCATCCCTACATTCTTTTAATACTCTAGCATATACCTCATCAGGACCAGGCGATTTATGAGGTTTCAGTCTGTCAATTTCCTTAAGCACATCATTTCTACTTATAGTAATCGTACTTAACCTATTGTATGCCCCGACAGAGGATATACTTGAAAGAAAGAAAGAGGAGTTCTGGATGAATGTGGAGGCGTGCCTGGAGAAGTTTGACAAGAACGAAAGAATATTTCTGATTGGGGATATGAATGGTAAGGTGGGTGATAGGAAAGTTGAGGGAGTGGTGGGAGGGTGGGGGGTACCATCAGAGGTGAATGGGAATGGTAGTGCACTTGTGGACGTATGTGTGGGAAGGAGGCTGTGGATAGCCAACACCTTCTTCCGACACAGAATGATCCACAGGTACACGTGGAAACGGATGTTGACGATGAAAGATAAGACAGTGGTGGAACGAAAGTCATTGATTGATTATGTATGTGTGGATGAACGAATGAAGAAATCTGTGATGGATGCTAGGGTGTATAGGGGTATTGGAGGGGGTCTGTCTGATCATTATGTAGTGGTAGCTAAGGTTAGGATACAAAAGAAGTGGGTGAGGAGAGCGGGAGGGAGGCGAGAGGAGGGTGGAATGGTGAGGAGGGTGGAGAGGTTGCAGGAGGAGGAAGTCAGGGAGGAGTACAGGAGAGCAGTGGAAAGACGACTAGGTGGGTTCGACCTGGAAGTTATGGAGGAAGTGGAGGAGATGAGCAAGGTGTTTAAGGATGAGATCTGTGCAGCATGTGAGGAGGTGTGTGGAGTGAGGAGAAGAGGGAGGGGAGTGAAAGGTACAGCATGGTGGACAGAAGAGGTAAGAATAGCTGTGGAAGAAAAGAAGAAAGCATATAGAGTGTGGTTGGGTAGTAGAGGGAATGAAGATTCCGAGAGACAGAAACGAGCGAGGTACGTGGAGAGTAAGAGGGTGGTGAAGAGAGTAGTGAAGGAAAGTAAGAGAAGAGTAGATGAGGAATTTGGAAGGAATCTGAGTGTAAAATGGAGGGAGAGTAAGAAACTGTTCTGGAAAGAAGTCAAGAAAGTTAGGGAAGGTAGCAAGGGAAACAGTAAGGGTGTGAAAGATAAGAATGGGAGAATGCTAGCCGAGAAGCAAGAGAGAGTCGAAAGATGGAGGGAGTACTTCAGTGAGTTGCTAAATGAAAGGAATGAAGAGCCAGCAAACATAGCTGGATATGGTATGGGAGGGAGAAGAAGAGAAGTAGTGGAGGAGGAGGTGGGGATCAGGAGGTCAGAAGTGTGGGAAGCCATGAAAAGAGTGAAGTTGGGGAAAGCACCAGGAACAGATGGAGTGTGTGGGGAAATGTTGAGGTATGGTGGTGAGATAGTGATAGAATGGGTATGGAAAATGTGCAAACTAGCATGGGAGAAGGGGAGTGCACCCGATGACTGGAAGACTGGCATAATAGTCCCCCCATATAAGGGCAAAGGGGAAAGAGGAGTGTGTGGTAACCACCGAGGAATATGTCTTCTAAGCGTAGTAGGGAAGGTATACAGTAGGGTAGTGATTGAGAGAGTGAGAGTGAGAACGGAGAAATGGATAGGCGACGAGCAGGGAGGTTTTAGGAAGGGAAGAGGATGTGTAGATCAGATTTTTACCCTGAATTGTGTTGTGGAGAAGTATCTGGAGAAGAAACAAAAGGTGTATGTTGCCTTTATGGACTTGGAGAAGGCCTATGACAGAGTGGATAGAGAAGGTTTGTGGAAAGTACTTAGAATATACGGAGTAGAGGGCAAGTTGCTGAAAGCAGTGAAGAGCATGTATGAGGGTGCAAAGGCGGCAGTACGTGTGGAGAGTGAGCAGAGCGAGTTCTTTGACCTGAATGTTGGTTTGAAACAGGGGTGTGTGATGTCCCCGTGGTTGTTTACTGTATATATGGATGGAGTCATGAAAGAAATACTATCAAGAGCAGTGAATGTTGGTGTATCGCTGAAAAGGGAGGGAATTGAGTGGAAGCTACCTATACTGCTGTTTGCGGATGATACAGTTCTGATGAGTGATAATGAATGGGAGTTGCAGGGTCTGGTAAATGAGTTTGGAACAGTGTGCGAAAAACGGAATTTGAAGGTAAATACGGGGAAGAGCAAGGTTATGGTCTTCGAAAGGGGTGAAGTCACAGAGTGTGAGGTGAAGCTGAACGGTCAGGCTATGGAGATCGTCAACTCTTTTAAGTATCTGGGCAGTGTGTTGAGTAAAGATGGGACTATGGATGAAGAGGTGCGGGAGAGGGTACAACAGGGGAAGAGGGTTGTAGGAACGCTAAAAGCAGTAACAAGAAATAGGGTGGTCAGTATGGAAGTGAAGAAGTCCTTGCATGACAGTGTGGTAATCCCGACACTGACTTACGGAAGCGAAGCATGGACGTTGGTTGAGAGACTCAGACCAAGAGTGAGAGCAGTGGAAATGAATTACTTAAGGAGTGCGTGCGGAGTTACATGGAGGGATAGACAGACTAATGAGGAAGTAAGAAGGAGGTGTGGTGTGGAGGTAGATGTGCTGGAAAGTGTGAAAAGGAACAACTTGAGATGGTTCGGCCATATGGAACGTATGGAAAGCGAGAGAATGACTAAGAGGGTGTACGAGAGCGAGGTGGAGGGACAGAGGGGGAGAGGTAGACCGAATATGAGGTGGAAGGATGGAGTGAGGAACTACATGAACGAAGGCGGTGCTGGTTGGGGGAGGGGCGTCGACTGACTGGGGACAGAGGTGCATGGGGGCGGTTCGTTCGTGGCCACCCCTTCGGGGATCACGGCGTCAGGCAATAGATAGATAGATAGACTTAACCTATTTTCTATACTATCGCTATATACCTTACGGACTTCTGGAAACTGTGCCAAATTTTCATTAGTGAAAACGGAAAGAAATTGACTATTTAATGTACTGCACATTTCTAAATCATTTTCTGTCATTTCTCCTATCGAAGTTTTAAGGGGACCAATTACATCTCTAACCTTTGGATTTATATAGCCTAGTTGGTAAAAAGCTTTAGGATTATTTTTTGAGTCATTGGCAACCTTAATTTCATAATTTCTTTTTTCTTTCCTAATATCCTTTTTTACCTGTCATGATAGATTCTGATAGTAAGCAAGTAGGTGAATTTCGCCTTTCCTAATTTTTCTATATATTCCTCTCTTTTGTCCTAGAAGATCTAATAGTCTATTATTGATCCATTTGGGTTGGTTCTGTGTTGATCTAAATTTTCTTTTGGGGATGTATTTATTTTGTGCAGTGAATACTGACTCGATAAAATTATCGTATGTATCTACCAAGGTTGACGTCTCTTCCTGACTGAAGATGACAGGTGCCTGAGAAGGGGTACACTCATTTGGACACCTGGATCGACTTAATTTTTTGACAATAGGGTCCGCTAATAGGGCTCTTTCTTAACCCACCATAATTGGCTTTTCTGAAGTCAGGTATTAATGTTGTATTCTCTCTAGTATTACCTTTCCATTGTATATTAAAATACACAGAATTGTGGTCACTATTTCCTAGGTGGTCCCCTATCTCTACATTATTTACCATATGTTCATTGTTACTGTAAACTAAATCGAGAATATTATTGCCTCTAGTCAGCGTATCTATGAATTGAAATAAAAAACTATCTTGTACTACCTCTATAAACTCCTCAGAATCAGAGTCTCCTATTTGATGCTGCCAATCTATATTCGGAAAATTAAAATCCCCCATAATGCACACATTGCTAAATCTTGATGCCATTTTAATTTCCTCCCATAATGACGTTCCGTCATTTCTACTCATATTTGGCGGTCTATACATAACTCCAATAACTATGGTCTCACTACCTTCGTTAACCTCAACCCAAACACTTTCATTATCGTTATTTAGTCTAATACCTGATTTAATACAGCTGTTTAATGTACTCCTGACAAACACTGCTATACCGCCACCCCTCTTAATTGTTCGGTCATATTTAAACAAACTATATCTTGGTATATCAAATTCTGCTAAAAAATGCCTGGTTTCTGTATTAATCCACGTTTCAGTTAGCGCTATTATGTCTATATTTTCTTTGCTAACAAAGGCTCTAAGTTCGTTCATTTTGTTACATAGACTCCTACAGTTTGTGTAATATACTCTCAATTTACTTCTTTTCTTTATACCTAATTTACCTTTATTTCTAACGACATTTCCATCTTCCGTTGCACCATCACTACTATCATTTGCAATATAGTCATCATTTTTAGCATGAGACTGAATATCCTTATCGCTTTCGCCTGACGCTAAAATTGTTCCATTTAACCTCTCATTTACACTCAATATTTCTGTTCAAAACCCCACAACCACCCTATCTAAAGAACTAGCTAATGTGAAAACCCCTAACCGTGAAAGATGAACCCCATCCCTTGCGTACATCCCATCTCTCCCATAGAAACTATCCCAGTTATCAATGAATGGTATTGCTTTTTCTTTGCAATATTTCTCCAACCGGCAATTGACACCAATCGCCCTGGATGTCCATTCCTTGGGAACTCCTCTTCTGGGTAGGATACAATGTACTACAGGGATCCCTCCCTTCATCCTAACCTTATCTAACACATCCCGATACTGCTGCAGCAGTTCCTCACTTCTACCCTTACCAACATCGTTACTTCCGGCACTGAGACAGATAATGGGGTTATCTCCACTATCTTCCAAGATGTGGTCCATCTTCTCTAAAACCCTCCCAACTCCATGGCCAGGCAGACACACAACCTTCCTAAGTTTAGTGCAGGGAAGCCCTAACTAAATGTCTTACCATGGAGTCGCCCACAATCGACACAGACTTACCTTCTCGGGACACAGACTTACCTTTCCCTCGGGAGGATCCAGCAGCTGCAGTTGGAGAACCCCCGGTGGTGGCAGAAGCTCCCTTGGTGGTGGGGGTGGTGGTGGTGGTAGGTACCACAGCGTCAGCGGTAGGAGCTGAGTAGGCGGCAGGCACTTCGTCTAACCCTCCCTTATCCTGACTATCTTTTCCCTCACATTCGTCTCGCAAAGGAGAGAATGTATTTGTCACACTCATACCTATTCTACTATCCTGCTTCTTGAGTGTGACTTTCCCACCCGTATTTTTAACAACCTGCCATGAATAAAAAAAATCATCAACTTCCTCCCTTTTCCCCTTACTCGACTTAATTTCCTCTTGGCTAAGCTTGAAAGCTAGATTTTCGTCTTTAATCAAATCCACTTCCCTCTGAAGTTTAACATTAACCTCCCTTAGAGCCAAGACCTCTTCCTTCACCACAACCATCTCTTCCCATACCTGGAGAATAAGATGATGCAGTTCAGTAAAGGACTCGCACTCCATACCTGACATGATCCCAAAAAGATTAGCGAGGAGCAAACAACTAAGTACAGAAAACAAAAACAAATAAGTCAACTAACAGCTAAAAACTGAGCTAAAACACTTTTATATATACAGGAGTGCACTGCCTCCAAACACAGGTAGGTGCGTATGGTCACTGGGTCACGAGCAGGTGGTCCGGGCAGGAACTCAGATTAACACAACCTCCTCCTGTCACTGACTGAACTGAACTGAATTGAACTGTGTATGAGTGTATTATATATAGATGTTGTGAAGGAGAATAAGGTGTATGAGTGTATTATATATAGATGTTGTGAGGGAGAATAAAGTGTATGAGTGTATTATATATCGATGTTGTGAGGGAGAATAAGGTCTATGAGTGTATTATATATAGATGTTGTGAGGGAGAATAAGGTGTATGAGTGTTTTTATTTTTAATTTTTTATTTTTTTCTATGTGATTGAGGGAGGCAAAAGGCAGAATTGCCTATAGCGAGTGCCTCCCCCATAGTTGAAAGAGTGACAGGGCCAAAATCAAGGGACGATCGAGCCAAAATGCCTGGACACACAGAGTTTGAAGCAATTTAAGTCATAGGAAGAGGGAAAGACTGATTCTGGGAGAGAGTTCCAGAGCTCAGCTGTTGAGTAGAAGAAAGTTTGAGAGTAATGTTTCACTCTTGGGTTAGAGAGTTGCACAGAGTAGGGTTGGGATTGAATTGCAAGACGGGTACCACGTGCCCTACGTAAAGGAGGTGGTATGCACTGGGAAAGCTCTGAGGAACTCTGATTATTATAGTAGCGATAGAATAGCGAGAGAGATGCAACATTGCGGCGGAGAGAGAGAGATTGCAGAGAGTTTGTGAGGTGACGAGAGTTATTGATACGAAAGGCCTTCCTTTCAACTTTGTCTAGGAGAGCGGTGTGAGAGGAACCTCCCCACACATGTGAACAATACTCAATACAAGGACGCACTATGCCCCTGTACAGAGCAAGAAGCTGTGTTGGGGAAAAGAACCCCCTAAGGCGGTTGAGCACACCCAGCTTCTGGGAGGCTGCCTTAGCAAGACTGGTAATATGGTCCTTCCAAATGAGAGCAGAAGGAAAAGAGACACCAAGAATATTGAGAGAAGATGAAGGGTTGATTTTTGTATTGTTGAAGAATAAGGGATAGTCCGCTGGGAGATCCTGACGGGTAGATAGATGGAGAAATTGGGTTTTTGGAAGCATTAAAGGTAAAAAGGTTTTCTCTGCCCCAATTGGAGATAGTATTTAGATCAGAATTTAAGAGTTCTATGGCTTCATTACGTTTGTCGTTAAGGGATTGCTGGCTGGGGCGTTCTGAAAAACTAATGGAGTAGTGTAAGCTTGAGTCGTCTGTGTATGAATGGATGGGAATTAAAGTACAGTTAAGGAGATCATTTATAAAAATTAGAAAGAGAATAGGAGATAGGACAGAGCGCTGAGGAACACCAGAGTTTATAGGGTGAGGAAGTGAACAATGGCCATCCACAACCGCGGCTGTGGAACGGCCGGAAAGGAAATGAGAGACAAAGGCACAGATGGAGGGATAGAAACCAAAGGAGGGTAGTTTAGAAATTAAAGATTTGTGCCAGACTCTATCGAAAGCTTTCGATATGTCTAATGCAATAGAAAAAGTCTCACCGAAGTCCCGAAAGGAGGATGACCAAGAGTTAGTAAGATATGAAAGAAGATCACCAGTAGAGCGACCCTTAAGGAAGCCATACTGGTGATCTGAGAGCAGATTATGAGAACAAAAATGCTTAAGAAATTTGGAAGCAAGAATAGTTTCAAAATCTTTAGAAAGACAAGAGATGAGAGCAATTGGACGATAGTTGGAGGGTTGAGAGCGGTCACCCTTCTTGTGGACAGGTTGAATGTGAGCAAACTTCCAGCATGAAGGGAAGACGTTAGAGGATAGACAGAGACGAAAGAGTTTGCCTAGGCAGGGAATCAGCACGGAAGCACAGTTTTTGAGAACAACAGGAGGAAGACCGTCCGGACCGTACGCCTTATTAGTGTTAAGCCCAGAGAGGGTAGAAAGTACATCTTTAGAAGAGATTAGGATATTAGGCATAAGTAAGAGAGAGGAGGGTGGAGAGGGAGGAATAGCACCGGAATCATCCAAGGAGGAGTTTCTAGCAAAAGTTTGAGCGAAGAGTTTAGCTTTGTCAGAGGAAGAAGTGATGGTTGTACCATCAGAGTGGGAAAGGGGAGGGAAAGACGAGGAAGATAAATTGTTGGAGTGGTTTTTGGCTAGATGCCAGAAAGCTTGGGAAGACCTAGAGTTGGATAGTTCAGTGCATTTATTATTGATGAAAGAGTGTTTGGCATGTCGAAGAACAGATTTGGCTTGATTCCGGGCAGAAACATAGGAAGAATGAGAGTCTTGAGTTTTAAGGCGACGGTACCGTTTGAATGCTTCATCCTTATTGCGGACAGCAGTAGAACAGGCGTGAGTAAACCAAGATTTTTTAGCATTAGTCTGAGAGAAAGAGAATGGAATGTATGCTTCCATGTCCGATAAGATTACCTCGGTAATGCGTTCATTATGTATAGATGTTGTGAGGGAGAATAAGGTGTATGAGTGTATTATAATTGTATAGATGTTGTGAGGGAGAATAAGGTGTATGAGTGAATTATATATAGATGTTGTGAGGGAGAATAAGGTGTATGAGTGTATTATAATTATATAGATGTTGTGAGGGAGAAGAAGGTGTATGAGTGTATTATATATAGATGTTGTGAGGGAGAATAAGGTGTATGAGTGTATTATATATAGATGTTGTGAGGGAGAATAAGGTGTATGAGTGTATTATATATAGATGTTGTTCGGGAGAATAAGGTGTATGAGTGTATTATATATAGTGTGAGGGAGAATAAGGTGTATGAGTGTATTATATATAGATGTTGTGAGGGAGAATAAGGTGTATGAGTGTATTATATATAGATGTTGTGAGTGAGAATAAGGAGTATGAGTGTATTATATATAGATGTTGTGAGGGAGAATAAGGTGTATGAGTGTATTATATATAGATGTTGTGAGAGAGAATAAGGTGTATGAGTGTATTATATATAGATGTTGTGAGGGAGAATAAGGTGTATGAGTGTATTATATATAGATGTGAGGGAGAATAAGGTGTATGAGTATATTATATATAGATGTTGTGAGGGAGAATAAGGTGTTTGAGTGTATTATATATAGATGTTGTGAGGGAGAATAAGGTGTATGAGTGTATTATATATAGATGTGAGGGAGAATAAGGTGTATGAGTGTATTATAAATAGATGTTGCGACGGAGAATAAGGTGTATGAGTATATTATATATAGATGTTGTGAGGGAGAATAAGGTGTATGAGTGTATTATATATAGATGTTGTGAGGGAGAATAAGGTGTATGAGTGTATTATATATAGATGTTGTGGGGGTGAATAAGGTGTATGAGTGTATTATATATAGATGTTGTGAGGGAGAATAAGGTGTATGAGTGTATTATATATAGATGTTGTGAGTGAGAATAAGGAGTATGAATGTATTATATATAGATGTTGTGAGGGAGAATAAGGTGTATGAGTGTATTATATATAGATGTTGTGAGAGAGAATAAGGTGTATGAGTGTATTATATATAGATGTTGTGAGGGAGAATAAGGTGTATGAGTGTATTATATATAGATGTGAGGGAGAATAAGGTGTATGAGTATATTATATATAGATGTTGTGAGGGAGAATAAGGTGTTTGAGTGTATTATATATAGATGTTGTGAGGGAGAATAAGGTGTATGAGTGTATTATATATAGATGTTGTGAGGGTGAATAAGGTGTATGAGTGTATTATATATAGATGTTGCGACGGAGAATAAGGTGTATGAGTATATTATATATAGATGTTGTGAGGGAGAATAAGGTGTATGAGTGTATTATATATAGATGTTGTGAGGGAGAATAAGGTATGAGTATTATATATAGATGTTGTGAGGGTGAATAAGGTGTATGAGTGTATTATATATAGATGTTGTGAGGGAGAATAAGGTGTATGAGTGTATTATATATAGATGTTGTGAGGGAGAATAAGGTGTATGAGTGTATTATATATAGATGTGAGGGAGAATAAGGTGTATGAGTGTATTATATATAGCTGTTGTGAGGGAGAATAAGGTGTATGAGTGTATTATATATAGATGTTGTGAGGGAGAATAAGGTGTATGAGTGTATTATATATAGATGTGAGGGAGAATAAGATTTATGAGTGTATTATATATAGATGTTGTGAGGGACAATAAGGTGTATAAGTGTATTATATATAGATGTTGTGAGGGAGAATAAGGTGTATGAGTGTATTATATATAGATGTTGTGAGGGAGAATAAGGTGTATGAGTGTATTATATATAGATGTTGTGAGGGAGAATAAGGTGTATGAGTGTATTATATATAAATGTTGTGCGGGAGAATAAGGTGTATGAGTGTATCATATATAGATGTTGTGAGGGAGAATATGGTGTATGAGTGTATTATAATTATATAGATGTTGTGAGGGAGAATAAGGTGTATGAGTGTATTATATAATAGATGTTGTGCGGGAGAATAAGGTGTATGAGTGTATTATATATAGATGTTGTGAGGGAGAATAAGGTGTATGAGTGTTTTATATATATATATGTTGTGAGGGAGAATAAGGTGTATGAGTGTATTATATATTGATGTTGTGAGGGAGAATAAGGTGTATGAGTGTATTATATATAGATGTTGTGAGGGAGAATAAGGTGTATGAGTGTATTATATATAGATGTTGTGAGGGAGAATATGGTGTATGAGTGTATTATAATTATATAGATGTTGTGAGGGAGAATAAGGTGTATGAGTGTATTATATATAGATGTTGTGAGGGAGAATAAGGTGTATAAGTGTATTATATATAGATGTTGTGAGGGAGAATAAGGTGTATGAGTGTATTATATATAGATGTTGTGCGGGAGAATAAGGTGTATGAGTGTATTATATATAGATGTTGTGAGGGAGAATAAGGTGTATGAGTGTATTATATATAGATGTTGTGTGGGAGAATAAGGTGTATGAGTGTATTATATATAGGTGTCGAGGAGGCTGGCTCAAAGGGAGGGGATTGAGAAAATGTATGAATGTTCCTATTTAATATAGCCTATTAAGTTCAGTCAGTGAGAGGAGGAGGTTGTGTAAATTTGAGTTCCTTCCCGGACCACCTGCTCGTGACCCAGTGACCATACGCACCTACCTGTGTTTGGAGGCAGTGCACTCGTGTATATATAAAAGTGTTTTAGCTCAGTTTTTAGCTGTTAGTTGACTTATTTGTTTTTGTTTTCTGTACTTAGTTGTTTGCTCCTCGCTAATCTTTTTGGGATCATGTCAGGTATGGAGTGTGAATCCTTTACTGAACTGCATCATCTTATTCTCCAGGTATGGGAAGAGATGGTTGTGGTGAAGGAAGAGGTCTTGGCTCTAAGGGAGGTTAATGTTAAACTTCAGAGGGAAGTGGATTTGATTAAAGACGAAAATCTAGCTTTCAAGCTTAGCCAAGAGGAAATTAAGTCGAGTAAGGGGAAAAGGGAGGAAGTTGATGAAACATTTTATTCATGGCAGGTTGTTAAAAATACGGGTGGGAAAGTCACACTCAAGAAGCAGGATAGTAGAATAGGTATGAGTGTGACAAATACATTCTCTCCTTTGCGAGACGAATGTGAGGGAAAAGATAGTCAGGATAAGGGAGGGTTAGACGAAGTGCCTGCCGCCTAGTCAGCTCCTACCGCTGACGCTGTGCTACGTACCCCCCCTCCCCCCCCCCCCACCACCACCAAGGGAGCTTCTGCCACCACCGGGGGTTCTCCAACTGCAGCTGCTGGATCCTCCCGAGGGAAAGGTAAGTCTGTGTCCCGAGAAGGTACGTCTGTGTCGATTGTGGGCGACTCCATGGTAAGACATTTAGTTAGGGCTACCCGCACTAAACTTAGGAAGGTTGTGTGTCTGCCTGGCCATGGAGTTGGGAGGGTTTTAGAGAAGATGGACCACATCTTGGAAGATAGTGGAGATAACCCCATTATCTGTCTCAGTGCCGGGAGTAACGATGTTGGTATGGGTAGAAGTGAGGAACTGCTGCAGCAGTATCGGGATGTGTTAGATATGGTTAGGATGAAGGGAGGGATCCCTGTAGTACATTGTATCCTACCCAGAAGAGGAGTACCCAAAGAATGGACATGCTGGGCGTTTGGTGTCAATTGCCGTTTGGAGAAATATTGCAAAGAAAAAGCAATACCATTCATTGATAACTGGGATAGTTTCTATGGGAGAGATGGGATGTACGCAAGGGATGGGGTTCATCTTTCACGGTTAGGGGTTTCTACATTAGCTACTTCTTTAGATAGTGTGGTTGTGGGGTTTTGAACATAAATATTGAGAGTGTAAATGAGAGGTTAAATGGAACAATTTTAGCGTCAGGCGAAAGCGATAAGGATATTCAGTCTCATGCTAAAAATGATGACTATATTGCGAATGATAGTAGTGATGGTGCAACGGAAGATGGAAATGTCGTTAGAAATAAAGGTAAATTAGGTATAAAGAAAAGAAGTAAATTGAGAGTATATTACACAAACTGTAGGAGTCTATGTAACAAAATGAACGAACTTAGAGCCCTTGTTAGCAAAGACAATATACACATAATAGCGCTAACTGAACCGTGGATTAATACAGAAACCAGGCATTTTTTAGCAGAATTTGATATACCAGGATATAGTTTGTTTAAATATGACCGAACAATTAAGAGGGGTGGCGGTATAGCAGTGTTTGTCAGGAGTACATTAAAAAGCTGTATTAAATCAGGTATTAGACTAAATAATGATAATGAAAGTGTTTGGGTAGAGGTTAACGAAGGTAGTGAGACCATAGTTATTGGAGTGATGTATAGACCGCCAAATATGAGTAGAAATGACGGAACGTCATTATGGGAGGAAATTAAAATGGCATCAAGATTTAGCAATGTGTGCATTATGGGGGATTTTAATTTTCCGAATATAGATTGGCAGCATCAAATAGGAGACTCTGATTCTGAGGAGTTTATAGAGGTAGTACAAGATAGTTTTATATTTCAATTCATAGATACGCCGACTAGAGGTAATAATATTCTCGATTTAGTTTTCAGTAATAATGAACATATGGTAAATAATGTAGAGATAGGGGACCACCTAGGAAATAGTGACCACAATTCTGTGTATTTTAATATACAATGGAAAAGTAATACCAGAGAGAATACAACATTAATATCTGACTCCAGAAAAGCCAATTATGGGGGGTTAAGAAGAGCCCTATTAGCTGACCCTATGGTCAAAAAATTAAGTCGATCCAGGTGTCCAAATGAGTGTACCCCTTCTCAGGCACCTGTCATCTTAAGTCAGGAAGAGACGTCAACCTTGGTAGATACATACGATAATTTTATCGAGTCAGTATTCAATGCACAACATAAATACATCCCCAAAAGAAAATTTAGATCAACACAGAACCAACCCAAATGGATGAATAATAGACTATTAGATCTTCTAGGACAAAAGAGAGGAATATATAGAAAAATTAGGAAAGGCGAAATTCACCTACTTGCTTACTATCAGAATCTATCAAGACAGGTAAAAAAGGATATTAGGAAAGAAAAAAGAAATTATGAAATTAAGGTTGCCAATGACTCAAAAAATAATCCTAAAGCTTTTTACCAACTAGGCTATATAAATCCAAAGGTTAGAGATGTAATTGGTCCCCTTAAAACTTCGATAGGAGAAATGACAGAAAATGATTTAGAAATGTGCAGTACATTAAATAGTCAATTTCTTTCCGTTTTCACTAATGAAAATTTGGCACAGTTTCCAGAAGTCCGTAAGGTATATAGCGATAGTATAGAAAATAGGTTAAGTACGATTACTATAAGTAGAAATGATGTGCTTAAGGAAATTGACAGACTGAAACCTCATAAATCGCCTGGTCCTGATGAGGTATATGCTAGAGTATTAAAAGAATGTAGGGATGAGTTAAGGTACCCATTAACATTTCTATTTAACAAGTCATTGGAGACAGGTATAGGTCCAGAAGCTTGGAAGCTTGCAAACGTAGTTCCGATCTTCAAAAAAGGTGACAAATCAATAGCATCCAATTACCGTCCCATTAGTCTTACATCAATCATAGGAAAGCTAGTAGAGTCAATTATTGCTAGTAAAATTAGAAACCACTTAGATACATTTAATTTAATAAATTCTTCTCAGCATGGATTCACTCAGGGACGTTCTTGCCTTACTAATTTGCTTAGTTTTTTTTTTTTTGCTTTGTTAATCCCACTAAACCACTTGAACACCTCTATCATATCCCCTCTAGCTCTGCGTCTCTCTAACGAATGTAAGCCTAATTTCTTCAACCTTTCTTTATACGGAAGATTTATAATATTATGGATCATTTTTGTCATTCTACGTTGTACTCTCTCCAATGAATCTATGTCCATTCTGTAATAAGGACACCAAAATTGAACAGCATAATCCATATGGGGTCTCACTAATGACAAGTCAAGTTTTAAGATAACATCAGCAGTTCTGTTACTCACACTCCTAGAGATGAACCCGAGAAGCCTGTTTGCCTTGTTTCGAACGCTTATACACTGTTGTCTAGGCTTCAAATCATTGCTAACAAACACACCTAGATCTTTCTCACAATTCGAGTTTTCTAATTCCACATTAGCTAGTTTATATTTAACATTTGTATGCATCTTCCCTATCTTTAATACCTTGCATTTGTCAATGTTAAACTTCATCTGCCAATTTACTGACCATTCGTGTAAGGTATCTAGATCCCTTTGGAGGCACTCTATATCTCTATCTGAATCAATTGTTCTCCCCATTTTGGTATCGTCTGCAAATTTACTTATCCTACTAGTTATACCTAAATCAAGGTCATTTATGTATATAACAAACAACAGAGGACCTAATACAGATCCCTGGGGGAGACCACTTTTGACTGCTCCCCATTCTGACTTCGTACCATTTATGCTGACTCTCTGCTTCCTACCAATTAGCCATGACCTAATCCATCCCAACAACGCCGCACCTATTCCATGCGCCTCAACCTTTCTCATCAATCTCTCATGGGGGACTCTGTCGAAAGCTTTACTGAAATCTAAATATATTATATCATATGACTTGTCATTATCTACTGCTTCATATACCTCTGAGAAAAAACTAAGCAAATTAGTAAGGCAAGAACGTCCCTGAGTGAATCCATGCTGAGAAGAATTTATTAAATTAAATGTATCTAAGTGGTTTCTAATTTTACTAGCAATAATTGACTCTAGTAGCTTTCCTATGATTGATGTAAGACTAATGGGACGGTAATTGAATGCTATTGATTTGTCACCTTTTTTGAAGATCGGAACTACGTTTGCAAGCTTCCAAGCTTCTGGAACTATACCTGTCTCGAATGACTTGTTAAATACAAATGTTAATGGGTAACTTAACTCATCCCTACATTCTTTTAATACTCTAGCATATACCTCATCACGACCAGGCGATTTATGAGGTTTCAGTCTGTCAATTTCCTTAAGCACATCATTTCTACTTATAGTAACCGTACTTAACCTATTTTCTATACTATCGCTATATACCTTACGGACTTCTGGAAACTGTGCCAAATTTTTATTAGTGAAAACGGAAAGAAATTGACTATTTAATGTACTGCACATTTCTAAATCATTTTCTGTCATTTCTCCTATTGAAGGAGAAAGGCTTCCCTCACTGTTTCTGTTTGTGTCTCACCGACACAGAGAGTAATCCAGCTAGCTCTCACAAACACCTCCTTCTATCCATTTCACTACACTAACCAAGTACACCACTATTCTTTCCAATATTGTACAAAACACGAACAAATAAGTTTAATTAGGCTTTAATCTCAACTTTGGGGGATACACTTGTTACAGGCATCTTTGCCTTTTGTCTTCTTCATACACATAGGAATAACAAAATATAAAAACAAAAAACAATCATACTGCCAATGTAGGCTACTGAAGACCAGGAAGGAGGCATGGACAAAGTGTTGAAACTAAGGCGGGGCATGGACGCTTTGGGGGGGAGGGGAAGAAAGGATGGATGGACAGAAGGCAGAACAAATGACTTGATTATACCCTTGAAGTGTGGAGCGTGTGTGTGGATGTTTGGAGGAGGACCGGGTCTTTGTGAGGCTGGTGGACTATGAATGATGGAACAGGGAGAGGCAGGAGATTATGATGAGTCATATTCTGGAACCAATATTACGGACGATTATTCCTTAGTCTGGCAACGTTAACGATTTTGAAGCTCCAAATAATCTTTATCATTGGTCCGTTTATGTACGGTCCCTCTTACTCCTGTGCCTAGCTGCAAACAACCATGCAACCCTAATCTACTGCTTCTGATGGGCCTTCACTATGATTACGGTCCGACCCTCCGGCTAAGTACGGTCCCGTAGTTGGTGTGTCTGGTAATGGTAAGGTATTAGTACCGTCGTTTACTGTAAGCGGTTCTCAGGTGTTAGACCGAGGGCAAGGTGGAAAGTGGAAGGGGATAAAGGAGAAAGTGGAAGTTTGGTTCTCCGATGGCGTGTTGGGTTTGGGGTTGGTGGAAAATAGGTTATGTTATTGTTTTATTATGTAATGCATTAATTAAGCATGTTGGCTGTTATTGTAAGAGTGATGGTGGGTGACGAAGACATTATTGTTATCGCTGTGGTAGGTTTATGGAAGATAGTACCGATACAATTTTCTGTTGCAATTTATAATTACATAGAAATAAGGAGCCATGACTGAATGGGTATTGAAGCACTAAAGGCGGTTGTAGTGACTAAATATTTAAGGTCAGTTTGTTGTGGATGGGCTGATATTTGATGTATGAAGAATCGAGTGATTGTCGTGTTAAATGTATCATAATTGTGGTGGGTGAGGGGAATGTAATTGTTTACTCTATGTTAGCTAAGTTGCAAATCTGTTGTGGATGAATTTGATTTGTTGTGGAGGGTTAAGATTTTTTGTTTTTTTTGCAGTACTTCGTTAAGTAGTGACATACAGCAATAAAAAAACATCATATGCCTTCTATTAATCTATACAAGCTCCCCATCGATACAGAGAGATCATTCTAGAGCACAAAAGAAAATATACCATCCTCGTCAGTTTATTCACTCTCAGTGTACTTACTAAAGGTGAGCCAAATCCGAGACCACCATAATCCAGACCAGACCGACATATCACACAGATCCAACGTTCTAGCCTGTATAATGATGCTACCTTCACACACAATTACCATGATATTAATATACTGTATATACTATATATATATATATATATATATATATATATATATATATATATATATATATATATATATATATATACATATACATAGCTCAGCAGTAGAATAGAAGAACGTTTGAGAATAACTTTGCACTCTTGGGTTGGAGAGTTGCACAGAGTAGGGGTGGGATTGTGTTGCAAGGCGAGTACTACGCACCCTATGTAGAGGAGGTGGTATACATTGGGAGAGCTCCGAGGAACACTGATTACTGTAGTAGCGATAGAATAGCGAGAGAGATGCAACATTGCGTCGAAGAGAGAGAGATTGCAAAGTTGGTGAGTGGACGGGAGTTAATGATACGAAAGGCCTTCCTTTCTACATTGTCTAGGAGTACGGTGTTAGAGGATCCTCCCCACGCAAGTGAACAATATTCAATACAAGGGCGAACTGTGCCCCTGTACAGAGCAAGAAGCTGCGCAGGGGTAAAGAACCCCTTGAGGCGGTTGAGCACACCCAGCTTCTGGGAGGCTGTCTTAGCAAGACTGGTAATATGGTCCTTCCAAGTGAGATCAGAAGAAAAAGAGACACCGAGAATATTGAGAGAAGATGAAGGATTGATTATTGTATTGTTGAAGAATAAGGGATAGTCCTCTGGAGGTTCCTGAAGGGTAGTAAGATGGATAAATTGGGTCTTGGGAGCATTAAATACATCAAGGTTTTTTCTACCCCAATTAGAAATAGTAGCTAGATCAGAAGATAAGTGTTTTATGGCATCATTACGTTTGATTTTGAGGGACTGCTGGCTGGGGCGTTCTGGAAAACTAATTGAGTAGTGTAAGGTAGAGTCGTCTGCATATGAATAGATGGGACTGGATGTACAGTTGAGAAGGTAATTTATGAAATTTAGAAAGAGAATAGGAGATAGGACAGAACCCTGAGGAACACCGGAGTTGATAGGATGAGGAAGTGAGCGATGGCCGTCCACAACCGCAGCTATGGAACGGCTGGAAAGGATATTAGAGACAAAGGCACAGATGGAGGGATAGAAACTGAAGGAAGGTAGTTTGGAAATTAAAGATTTGTGCCAGACTCTATCGATAGCCTTCGATATGTCTAGTGCAACAGAAAAAGTCTCACCGAAGTCCCGAAAGTTGGATGACCAAGAGTTAGTAAGATATGAAAGAAGATCACCAGTAGAGCGACCCTTAAGGAAGCCATACTGGCGATCTGGGAGCAGATTATGAGAAGAGAAATGCCTAAGAAATTTGAAAAGCAAGAATAGTTAAAAAAACTTTAGAGATACAAGAGATGAGAGCAATTGGACGATGGTTGCAGGGTTGAGAGCGGTCACCCTTCTTTGGGACAGGTTGAATGAGAGCAAACTTCCAGCAAGAAGGGAAGACGTTAGACGAGAGGCAGAGACGAAAGAGTTTGCCTAGGCAGAGGGTCAGCACGGAAGCACAGTTTTTGAGTACAACAGGAGGAACACCGTCCGGATTGTACGCCTTCTTAGTATTAAGCCCAGAGAGGGTAGAAAGTACATCTTTAGAAGAGATTAGGATATTAGGCATAAGTAGGAGAGAGGGGGGTGGAGAGGGAGGAATAGCACCGGAATCATCCAAGATGAAGTTTCTAGCAAAAGTTTGAGCGAAGAGTTCAGCTTTGTCAGAGGAAGAAGTGATGGTTGTGCCATCAGCGTGGAAAAGGGGAGGGAAAGACGAGGAAGAAAAATTGTTGGAGAGGTTTTTGACTAGATGCCTAAAAGCTTGGGAAGAGCTAGAGTTGGATAGTTCAGTGCATTTATTATTGATGAAAGAGTGCTAATTGGCAAGTTGAAGAACAGATGTGACTTGATTCTGGGCAGAAACATAGGAAGAATAAGATTCTTGAGTTTTAAGGCGTCGGTACCGTTTGAAAGCTGCCTCCTTGTTGTGGACAGCAGTAGAACAATCGTGAGTAAACCAAGATTTTTTTGCATTAGACTGAGAGAAAGAAAATGGAATGTATGATTCCATGCCCGAGAGGATTACCTCGGTAATGTGTTCAGCACTCTCCGAGGGTCCTCGGCCACGGAAGCTGAAGTCATTCCATGGGAAATCGAAGAAGTACTACCGGAGAGCCTCCCAGTCGGCAGCGCCAAAGTGCCTCAAGCGCCGCCGGCTGGGAGGATCGGGTGGTTGTACTGAAGAGATAGGACAGGTGACGGAGATACGTTTATGGTCGGAGGAGCCCAAAGGAGAGAAAAGATTGACAGTATAAGAAGAAGCGTTAGAAGTCAGAAATAAGTCAAGAATGTTGAGCCGATCTCCAAAGCGATCCGGGATACGGGAGGGTTGCTGGAGCAGCTGCTCTAGGTCATTTAGGATAGAAAAGACGTAGGCTTTTTCACCAGGTTGGTCAGTAATGTGAGAGGAGAGCCATTGGTGGTGGTGAACGTTGAAATCTCCTAAGATGGAGATTTCCGAGAAGGGAGAGATGGATAGAATGTGTTCCTCTTTAGAGTTTAGATAGTCAAAGAATTTGGGAAGGTCGGTAGAGTTAGGGGAAAGATAGACAGCACAGAAATATTTAGTATGAGAATGACAGGATAGTTTGAGCCACAAAGTTGAAAATTCAGAGGAGTCGAAATCGGGAACACGAGAGCAAGTGAGTTTGTTGTGCATGTATGCACAACATCTGCCTTTGGCTTTGAAACTAGGATAGAAAAATTAAGAGGATACAGAGAAGGGGCTGCTGGAAGTTGTCTCAGATACCTGGGTTTCGGTGAGGAAAAGAAGATCAAGTTTGTAAGAGGAGAGATGGTGTTCGACTGAGTGAAAATTAGAGGAAAGTCTGTGAATATTGCAAAAGTTGATAGTAAGAGTGACAGGCTGTGGTCCAGAGCATTTAAATGGGTCATCAGGGGAAGGTCGGGCAGGTGTGGGTTCCCCACTCCGAGGCTGGGCCTGTGTTCATCATTTTTTGTTTAATAATTTTGAAGGAGGAAGTGTGGTGTGCATGTTAAGTGTAGTGAAGTAGATAGGAGGAGGAGGTGTTTGTGAGAGCATGCTGGACTACTCTCAGTGTAAGGGAGGCACAAAGGGAAACAGTAAGAGAGGCCAAGCAAATGAAACAGGAGTTCCAGCGACTCCTTATCAAATGCCTACAGCCTCTCCTGGGTATAGCGCTGTTGGATTGGTGCCTACAATCTACCCCCATTTCCCCATTTATTCACCTTGTACGACACGCAGTAGGACGTGTGGGGCATATTCTTTTTTTCCTCCACTATAAGATGGAGGGCCCCTTACCTCCAGGAGGGGTAATTAGTATAATTATCCAGAGCGGGAAATTGCGGAGACGAGGGAACAGGAGTGAAAGAAAGAAAGAGAGAGGGTAGGCACAGAGAGGCGTTGACCATTACGGCGTACGTGTGTGCGTGTGCGTGTGTTTGGAGGCGTGGTCAGAGAAGGACCGAGGGTATAAATGGCATTATGGCCCAGATGATGCCATGCTCCTTTTCTTCCCTTGCCCGACCCCAACGAACCAGTCCAATTTTGTTGTGTAATGAATGGGCTGTAGGGCCGCGAGGCTACCTCGTGTCCTAATTCTACCATTTTGTTTTCTTCTATATTCCAACTACTCCCTCTCGGGCATAGGCTGAAAGCCATTACACTCTACCGCTGAACACGGTGAGGCCGGTGAGGTCTTGCTCCAGTCTAGGGAGTGAGACATGCGAAGCTTCACGGCTCGAAGCAACTCCATTTCTGAAGCCGCCTCGCCTCTGCGCTTCACAGTCTCATCCCCAACATCCAGACCCTCACTTTCAGAACGCCACCTACTGAGCAATTAACTCACTAGGCATTGCCCCCCTGTAGCATATTTTTTGAATATGGGAATATTCATACAATGCTATTTAATCAGGGAACAATGAGGGTATTTTTTTGGCATTTCGGTGTGCTGTGGTAATGCACTGATACTAGGTACAGCACAAATTCCATCCCAATAATATCTTCCCATTGCCATATTGGGATTCGAACCCGGGTCCATTGGATTACCAGTCCAGTGGCAAGACCACTCCGCCACACCTCCCCTACAGGTGAGTCCAATTCAGTTAGACAAGTAGTCGACATTGTATGCCTGAACTCAGCATGATGTGTGGTGGTGTGCATGTGTGTGTCAGCCTGTCACTAGGGATACGATTTGCCCTCAGACTGAGACAGACCGCACACATGGCCAAGGCTACCGCTATGAGATGTCTGCATAGGCCTAGGCCAAGGGTTGACAGAATTCCCCTGATGCGACATTCGACCGAATTAGCAATGCTATGGCCGGAAATGGTAGGTGCAGGCATGACCCCGCAGAGGGTCTGCTACCGTTAGGCGATGCTCAGGGTTGACATATTCCCCTGATGCGATATCCCACTGATTAGTAATACACGTGACCAGGGGTGAGTGTTGGTCAGTGACACTATAGCGATTTTGACCCCACAGAGGGCAGTGCTACCGCTAGGAGATGTCTGCTGTGACTCCCTAAGGCTTGACATACTGCTTTTATGCGACTCTCATAGTCTAGCGAGTCACGTGGCTGAGGTGAGAGGGTGAGAAAGGAGAGAGAGAGAGAGAGAGAAGATGAGTGTGATTGACGGGTGTGATATTATACCGTGTCTTTATTCAATCATGCGGTCATTTACTGGGCTAGACGTTGTCAGGTTATCACAGTATAGGAAAGGGTTGGTTGATGTCAGATTTCGTGTGACTAGCAGTAATCAGTAGTGATTGGGGTAATCTTAGGGGTAGTTATATTTAGGTAAGTGGGTTAGATTGAGTGGCTGAGTGTGTGAGTGAAGTTGTCTTTTATAATAATGCAATTTCAGTGTCACTATTCAATAGTACCGTTGTAGTAGGAATGTTTGTTTCTTTAATTCTTGCTAATTTTAAGACAACATTTTGAGGGTGAAAAATATAATTATTAATACATCTATAATATAATCCGTACACTAATATCCCGTAAGCTGGAAACTGCAATTTTGTTCATCAAATAATAATGCTGCATCGAGTCAGTATATAAATAAATGTGTAGCAGCCTCTATGACTGTAGTTGCCGTAATTTCACAAGGAATATTTTTCTATATTGATCTTTTTTCCGATCGACTTAATCCACACTAACACATTTTATTTATTTCCTTTACAATTGGCAAGTGTTACAGAACACCTACTAGTCATTCAAAACGTGTTCATTACAATATATATATATATATATATGGGGCTGAGACATGGGCTCTGAAGAAAAAGGAGAAAAGAGGGCTGGATGTGATGGAGATGAGCTGCTTGAGGAGTATGTGTGGAGTTACTCGTAGAGACGGATTGAGGAATGAAGAGATACGTAGGAGAGTGGGGCAGCAGGAACATTTGTCAGCTAGAGTGGGCAGAAGGGTGCTGAGCTGGTATGGTCATGTTGAACGAATGGGAGATGAAAGGCTTACAAAGAGAATATGTGAGTCAGGTACAAGGGGAGATAGAAGGGCAGGAAGACCCCCATTGAGATGGAGAGACTGTGTAAGAAAAGCTTTGGATGCTAGAGGAATGACTATAGATCAGGCAGGGGAAGTGGTGGTGGACAGGAGTGAATGGAGAATGCTTGTGAATAGTTGAGTGAACACGTGGTCATTTGGAGTAAGGGGTCGGGCGCAAGGTGGACTAGATAATAGTCCATCAGGCGCCTGGCCCAGGGAGACGATTAATATGAAGGGTGCGCCTGGAAGTGTGGTGGGAGGGCTTGTGGCTTTAGCTCCGCTGTATGTCTGCCTGCCGAGATCAGAGCCTCTCCGGGTGGTTGGGGGCCGGGGGAGTGTTGGAGCGACCTTGGTGACTCTGGTCTCTGGGTTTTCTCCTGGGTGACCTGGATGTGTGTGAGTTTGTGTTTTTTGTCTGTGTTTGTTCGTTGTTTTGTGTTGTTTTTGTGTTTTTCCCTGTTCTTGCTCTGTCTTGAGTCGGCTACCCCCATAATGGGGATTGGGCCTGAGCATATGGATGGATGGATGGATATATATATATATATTTACCAACAATTTTGCAGCTGTTTCCTCGCGTGTAATTAGATTGGTCGATAGTGAAGTACTTACTATAGTTCATATTATCGATACCTTTGATGATTTTGAACGCTTGAATTAGGTCATCTCTTAATCTGCGCTGGGTTAAAGGAAATCTATTTAATTTTCTAAGACGCTCCTTGTGTGGATTGATCTTTAGGCTAGTTATCATTTTGGTAACTCTGCGTTGAACTCGTTCTAGCTTGCCTATATATTTTTGGTAGTAAGGGCACCAGGATTGAACGCAGTATTCCAGAAGAGGACGGTCTAAGGAATTGCAAAGAGTTAGGATAACTTCTTTGGATTTATGCTCAAATGACCAGCCTATAAAGCCAATTATTTTGTTTGCCTTCTTATCAACTTCTGAACATTGTTGGGTGGGTTTTAGGTTACTCGATATTGTTACTCCCAAATCAGTTTCTCTGTCTACACTCTTAAGCTGGGTGTCATTCATTGAATAGTTTGCTTTCTCATTTCGGTTTCCAATATGTAGTACTTTACATTTTTCCGCATTGAAACTCATTTGCCAAATTTGGGCTCAACATGACAACTTATCTAGATTGTGTTGCATATCGTCAACTTGTTCTTTCGAGATTACGCTATTTGCAATTGTTACGCTATTTGCAATTGTTGTATCATCAACAGACTTTGAGATTATACAGGTAAAGCTCTCATCTATGTCGTTGATGTAAACTAGGAAGAAAATTGGCCCAAGTATCGATCCCTGGGGTACCTCGCTACGTACGTTGATCTATGCCAATTTTCTATCCATTTCAATACACCGTCTTGTATTCCATTCGCTTTTAGTTTTAGCAGTAAATGTTTGTGGGGAACTTTGTCAAAGGCCTTTTGAAAATCAAGGTATACACTATCTACAGGTTTACTCTTATCATACAGGTTAAGGATATCGTGGAAGAAGTCTAAGAGGTTTGTTAATCAGGGACATATGTTACGAAAGCCGTGTTGAGTATCTTCAACCCACTGAGCCCCAGCGACGCACACCGTGCGTCGGTAATGTATGTAACGCTAAACCCCAGCGACGCCTCGTTTGCGTCAGCGTCACTCCGGTCCTAATTACTCCGGTCTTATGGGACCTAGAGGGCTCAGATTTGTATGGGAACTGTGTAAGTATCCCACGCACCCATGCCGATGGTTGAAAACTCTCAAAGTCCAACCGCGTGCGCGTGAGCGCGCAAAAACATGTTTTTTGGGGGAAATTGCCTTCAATTTTTTACTCTTGTATAATCCGTTTTCGGGGGCTCTGTAGGACCATTTGTTGAGCTTTTTGATCGGTTTTTCGTGGTTTTTCCTTCATTCCTAACCCATTCGCTATTGTTTCAGGAATACAAAAAAAAATCAGAATCAGCCGGTCCTGGGTGGTACATTTATAAATATTTAGCTGGCACTCAGCGGGTTAAGTATGCTACTTCCCTCTAAGTGATTTACGAGTCTGTCTCCTGTGAGTGTTTCTAGCATTTTACATACGACTGAGGTTAAGCTAAGTGGACGATAGTTACTGGTTAAGGATTTGCTGCCTTTTTTAATATTAGTCTTGATAGTGTAATGCATAAATGCGCAGAATTTTGGTGTGAGTATCCTAGGTTTGAGTCCTTGGAGTGCCACATGTGTTCATTGATTTAAAAAATTGAGCGTAGAAGTAAAGGTGGTTGGTGAAAAAATATGAATTTATTGAATAGCAATGTCAGTGGTTTGGAAAGCTCATCATTATATACTAATTTATTATATTAGCATATAACAAAAGAGAACTTTAGACGTAAAGCCCTTACAATATGTATATTTCTAAATTATTGAACATTTAAATAAACTCTTATTGTCATAAATTAATTGCATATATAAAACATGATACTGAATGAAATTAAGATGTTGTATTAAATAAGAAAGTTGAATTGGACTGGCTATTGCCAGAAGTGATTTAGATAGTGATGGTGATAACAATTACAGATGGGCACCCTGCTACTATTGAAGCTGACGGTAATAAGTCAATGAACACGTAGGTACTATAATTTATAGATTCCCCAATATTTATTATCCACGTATCTAAAGAAAACAATAGACACACATACAGTAAAATGTATATCCTGTTGAAGTTGACAAATAATTGTAGTTAATAATAGTGCCCATTGTCTGCAGCAATGGTTGTATGAGTGGAGAGAATGGCTATAGATGATCATATTGATAATGAATGGTCGGGTTGGTAAGAGGGGAGGGAGGCCCACAGAGATTTATGTTGCTCTATAGACAGTTATGTGGGTAGGTGGAGCCCCTGGTAATGGGTGGAGGGTGGTGGGCCAGCAGTAATGAAGGGGAGGAATGAAGTGGGTGGAGACAAGGATATTAGGTGGTGTTGTAAGTGTAAAGATGGAGGGTGGTGGTGTAAGTGGAGAGGTGGAGGGTGGTGGTGATAGTGGTATTAGGTGGTGCTGTAAGTGGAGAGGTGGAGGGTAGTGGTGTAAGTGGAGAGGTGGAGGGTGGTGGTGATAGTGGTATTAGGTGGTGTTGTAAGTGGAGGGGTGGAGGGTGGTGGTGACAGAGGTGTTAGGTGGTGTTGGATATGGAGAGGTGGAGGGTGGTGTTGTTAGTGGAGGGTGGTGCTGTAAGTGGAGAGGTGGAGGGTGGTTGAGACAGTGGTATTAGGTGGTGTTGTAAGTGGAGGGTGGTGCTGTAAGTGGAGGGTGGTGGTGACAGTGATATTAGGTGATGCTGTATGTGGAGAGGTGGAGGATGGTGGTGACAGTAGTGTTAGGTGGTGTTGTATATGGAGAGGTGGAGGGTGGTGTTGTAAGTGGAGAGGTGGAGGGTGGTGGTGACAGTGGTGTTAGGTGGTGTGTGATATGGAGAGGTGGAGTACAAAGGAGTACACAGGAAATCAAGCAACAACAGGTCTAGTGACGCTTCTAGGCTGCTTGTCCTCCAAAACACTGAGGATCAAGTGTCCAAACAGTGGTTTAGAGTGGGTAAGGGAACATTGGAAAGGGAACTACTGCCCTGGAACTAATGCCCGTGGCAGGACTAGGAAGTTAGTAGGGAACATATGGGTTAGTAACTGAGGGGAGGATAAAATAAAGTTATTCATTTACAAACGCAGTCAGTCGCGGGTTTGATGCGAGATATTTGTCTAAGCGGAGTTTAAATGAATCAACGGTGCTGCAGTCTATAACGTCTCGGGGAAGCCCATTCCACAAGTTGACAACTCGATTGAAGAAGAAATTCTTAGATTCGTGTGAGTTAAAAGATTTACCAATAATTTTGCAACCGTTTCCCCGCGTGTAATTAGATTGGTCGATAGTCAAGTACTTACTACAGTTCATATTGTCGATGCCTTTGATGATTTTGAACACTTGAATTAAGTCACCTCTTAATCTGCGCTGGGTTAAAGGAAATAGATTTAATTTTCTAAGACGCTCTTCGTATGGTTTGTTCTTTAGGCTAGGTATCATTTTGGTAACTCTACGTTGAACTCGTTCTAGCTTGTTTATGTCTTTTTGGTAATAAGGGCACCAGCATTAAACGCAGTATTCCAGAAGAGGGCGGACTAAGGAATAGTAAAGGGTTAGGATAACGTCTTTGGATTTATGCTCAAATGACCTGCCTATAAAGCCAATTATTTTGTTTGCCTTCTTAACAACTTCTGAACATTGTTGACTCGGTTTTAGGTTACTCGATATTGTTACTCCCAGATCGGTTTCTCTGTTTACATTCTTAAGCTGAGTGCCATTCATCGAATAGTTTGCTTTTTCATTTAGGTATCCGATATGTAGTACTTTACATTTATCCGCATTGAAACTCATTTGCCAAATTTGGGCCCAATGTGACAATTTATCTAGATTGTGTTGCATATCGTCAACTTGATCTTTTGAGAGCACGCTATTTGCAATGTTTGTATCGTCAGCAAATTTTGAGATTGTACAGGTGAGATCCTCATCTATGTCGTTGATGTAAATTAGAAAGATAATTGGTCCTAGTGGAGGGTGGTGTTGTAAGTGGAGAGGTGGAGGGTGGTGGTGACAGTGGTATTAGGTGGCGTTATAAGTGGAGGGTGGTGGTGACAGTGGTATTAGGTGGTGTTGTAAGTGGAAAGGTGAAGGAGGCAGTGGATTTATGTGGTGCTGTAAGTGGATGTGGAGGGTGGTGCTGTAAGTGGAGAGGTACAAAGGAGTACAAAGGAAATCAAGCAACAACAGTTCTAGCGACCCTTCTAGGCTGCTTGTCCTCCAAAAGACTGAGGATCAAGTGTCCAAACAGTGGTTTAGAGTGGGTAAGGGAACATTGGAAAGGGAACTACTGCCCTGGAACTAATGTCCGTGGCAGGATTAGGAAGTTAGTAGGGGACAGATGGGTTAGTAACTGAGGGGAGGATAAAATAAAGTTATTAATATACAAACGCAGTCAGTCGCGGGTTTAATGCGAGATATTTGTCTAGGCGAAGTTTAAATGAATCAACGGTGCTGCAGTCTATGACATCTCGGGGAATCCCATTCCATAAGTTGACTACTCGATTGAAGAAGAAATTCTTAGCTTCGTGCGAGTTAAAAGATTTACCAATAATTTTGCAACCGTTTCCCCGCGTGTAATTAGATTGGTCGATAGTGAAGTACTTACTACAGTTCATATTGTCGATGCCTTTGATGATTTTGAACACTTGAATTAAGTCGCCTCTTAATCTGCGCTGGGTTAAAGGAAATAGGTTTAATTCTCTATGATGCTCCTCGTATGGTTTGTTCTTTAGGCTAGGCATCATTTTGGTAACTCTACGTTGAACTCGTCGTAGCTTGTCTATATCTTTTTGGTAATAAGGGCACCAGGATTGAACGCAGTATTCCAGAAGAGGGCGGACTAAGGAATTGTAAAGGGTTAGGATAACGTCTTTGGATTTATGCTCAAATGACCTGCCTATAAAGCCAATTATTTTGTTTGCCTTCTTAACAACTTCTGAACATTGTTGACTCGGTTTTAGGTTACTCGATATTGTTACTCCCAGATCGGTTTCTCTGTTTACATTCTTAAGCTGAGTGCCATTCATCAAATAGTTTGCTTTCTCATTTTGGTATCCGATATGTAGTACTTTACATTTATCCGCATTGAAACTCATTTGCCAAATATGGGGCCAACATAACAACTTATCTAGATTGTGTTGCATATCGTCAACTTGTTCTTTTGAGAGTACGCTATTTGCAATTTTTGTATCGTCAGCAAATTTTGAGATTGCACAGGTGAGACCCTCATCTATGTCGTTGATGTAAATTAGAAAGAGAATTGGTCCTAGTACCGATCCCTGGGGTACCCCGCTACTTACATTGGTCCATTTAGATGCCTTACCGTTTATGACTACTCTTTGCTTTCTGTTGCTGAGCCAATTTTCTATCCATTTCAACACACCGTCTTGTATTCCATGCGCTTTTAGTTTTAGCAGTAAACGTTTGTGGGGAACTTTGTCAAAGGCCTATTGAAAATCAAGGTATATAATATCTACAGCTATACTCTCATCGTAGAGGTTGAGGATATCGTGGAAGAAATCTAAGAGGTTTGTTAAACAGGACATTTTTTTACGAAAGCCGTGTTGAGTATCTTTAAGTATGATATTTTCCTCTAAGTGATTTACGAGTTTGTCTCTTATGAGTGTTTCTAACATTTGACATACAACTTAGGTTAAGCTAATTGGACGATAGTTACTGGGTTGGGATTTGCTGCCTTTTTTTAATACCGGTGTTACGTTGGCTAGCTTCCACTGCTCCGGCATAGTTCCAGACTGCAAGGATTTATTGAAAAGCAATGACAGTGGTTTGGAGAGTTCATCCTTAGCTACCTTTAGGACTCTAGGTGAGATTGTATCAGGTCCACGCGTTTTATTTACCATGAGTTTATCTAAACAATTCAATACTTCTCTCTCTGTAACGGTGATATTGCTTAGAACATCTGAATTATCAATCTGAATCGGCGATGGTGTAGGGATATCACTGAGGTCTTTCGTTGTAAAAACTGATGCAAAGAAGGTATTGAGGGCATTACTCATTTGTACTTCGTCTTTGGTGTATTCTCCATTTTCTTCGACTAACGGTCCAACAGTTGAAGAAACTCCTTTTTTCTTCCTGATATAACTATAGAATTATTTCGGGTTTGTTTTACTTTGATTCGCAACATGTAACTCCAGGGTCTTTTTACTTTGCTTAATTAAGTTTTTGGCTTTGTGTCGTAGCTCTACAAATTTCACCCATTTGTTGTCATTTTGTAAGGATTTTAATCTATCATTAGCAAACTTTTTAGCACGCAGACAGTTTGAAATATCTTTATTCCACCATTTGGGCTTATTATTAAGGCCTGTACGCTGTATTTTCGATGGTATGCAGTCCTGCACTAATTTTAGATAAGTGGTTTCGAATAATTCCCAAGATGTATTTATGTCGTTATTGTTAATTAAAAAGCTCCAGTCAGTTTCTTTAAACATAGCGCTAAGTTTATGAAAGTTTACTTTCTTGAAATTAGGGACTTTTTCGATGCTGCTATTTGCTTCGATACTAGAAACTTTAAAGTGAAAGTTATTGTACGATGGTCGCTGTTACTGAATTCATCACCAACATTCAAATTCTCTATTAATTCTTCTATTGTTGCAAGTACAAGGTCAAGAACGTTATTACCACGGTCGGCGATCGAACAAATTGATAGAGTGAACTCTCTTGCAAGTTCACATACAAGTCATGTCCGGAGTGTGAAGTAAGAGTATCGCCCCACTTGGTCACAGGTAAATTAAAGTCGCCAAAAAATACGGTATCTTGTGAGTTACTTACATCTGCAATTTGTTCATAAATTTCTCAGTCAGTTTGCACTGATGGAGCTGGAGGTTTGGATATTAATTCAAGTATTATTTTTGTACCTTTATTATTCTTTATTAGCACAAAAGATGTGTCGACATTCACAACTTGAGGTTTTGACAAGAGGGTTGGGTTAAGACTTTCTTTGATATAAAATAAAACACCACCTCCATTTTAATTTATTCGGCTTTTCTCAAACATTACATAACCGGGAAGTGAATACTCTGCTAAAAAGTCTCTATCTTCTGTATTGAGCCAAGATTCTGTTATACCAATCACATCATAATTTTCTGTAAACACTAGTTCCTCTAAATCTGAAAATTTATTGCGTATGCTACGAGCGTTTGCATAGAAAACCTTTAAAGTTGCGGTTTTAGAACTCACAGAACGTTCTTTAATCAATTTTTGGTTCTGGTCGGATCTACATTTACATTTATGGCTGTCCTCGGTCCTCGGTCGTTATCCATGGCGGTTTTGAATTTGAGTCATGTTGGTGGAGCTTTATCCAAATTCACGGTTTTTGACGGATTAGCATTTAATTCCTTCGCAGGTTGCCGTCCTCGCTGTCTTCGGTCCTCCTTCCTGGTTGTCCTGTGCTGAGTCGATTTCTTCTCCAAAAATCCTTCACCGCATCGTTGAGAAGACGCCCAAAACGTGCTGCTCCCACCTGGTGCAGATGAACTCCATCGTCCGAAAACAAATAGTCATCGTAGTAGAAATTGTCCCAGGTGTCGACGAATCCCACGTTCTCCTTGCTGCAGAGGTTTGCTAGACAACGATTTGTGCTGGTGGCTATGTTGTAAAATCGGCTCTCTACACCGAGCCGGGGGGACGATTCCTGAGATGATGATCCTTGATGACTTCTCCTTAAAGGACTTGATCAGCTGCTGGTACTTTAAAAGCAAATATTCCTACCGGGTTTGCTGTACATCGTTGGATCCATACTTTGTATTAGCAGGGGCCAGCTTTGATACTTCGTCAACTGCAGCAACTACGTCGTCCACACCACCACCAGGGATACAAAAACGCTTCCTGGTCTTAGGTGCCCTGGTGCAAAACTCTGTGAGCTGACCACGTATCATCGAGTCTCCCACGAGCCGGACTTCTTCTATTTCCTCTTTGTCATCTGAGTCTGTGAGTATCTGGAAACGGTTTTGACACTCGGTAATCGGTATGGTTTTCCTGGTCTTGGGGCAAACGTTGTTCCTCACGACACGGAAGTTGTCTGGAGGGAGAAGAGAGTCACTATTCGTTTCTTGAGTATCGGAACCATCAGCTGAAATGGCTACTGCAGGCGTTGAATTGGTGGAGGAGGCAGTGGGATTATGTGGTGCTGTAAGTGAATATGTGGAGGGTGGTGCTGTAAGTGGAAAGGTAGAGGAGGCAGTGGGATTATGTGGTGCTGTAAGTGGATATGTGGAGGGTGGTGCTGTAAGTGGAGAGGTGGAGTGTGGTGGTGGTGACAGTGATATTAGGTGGTGTTGGATATGGAGAAGTGGAGGTGGTGGAGACAGTGGTGTTAGGTTGTGATATATGTGGAAAAGTGGGGCTGGTGGAGACTGGTATTATATAAGGCTGTAAGGTGATGGGGTAGCAACAATGAAAGATAGGAAAGAAATAGGTAAGGTTGGGTTGAAATATTAGCAGTAGGGCGTGATTATGATAGCGGAATAATTATTAGTATAACTCGTGGAAATTGCGACTAAACATAAGAACAACATAAACAACTTCATCTTGTTTATGTAACCACCACATATTCCACTCATACACCTATCGGCATCACTCATCCTCACGCAATTAATTCACCCTTCATTCTCCATTAACGAATATTCAATAATCGGTTTCAAAACCACAGACAAACCTTCATATCTTGCAGCTATTGTATTTTCATTGTCTCATGTAACCTACAAACGATACTAAATCAGTAATTTTGCCATTATTATAACCTTACACATGCAGCAGCCCCAGAACCACTGTTTCCCACCTCAATGTCCACATCATTCATCATCACCATCTCCGTCACCTTGTTTCTTTCCGGAAAACACCGCGAAAGGATGGCCATAGCAGAAACGCCTTCAGGCTTTATTGTCCAGATACGCTTCCTTTGCCCGTGCCACAATACCACTTCTATTGCGTGGAAGTTTGTTTTCAATATTTGTCCACTTTCTTCTCCCATAGGCCTACATTAGGTGATCCTCTACTACAACCTGCTCCACTTTCCCGATATCCATGTACCTTTCTTGTCAGTCTGTCCACCTCCATTCTATGAACATAACTGAACCATCTCAAAGTACTTCTTTTGAACCGCTCCACTACTCCACATGTAATGCCCATAATGTGATCTTCTGTGTTTAAACATTCGTATTACTTGCTATACATGTCTCACGTACATACGAGATCGAGTGATGGCAACACCACACTATTCCTCAATGACTTTTTCACTTTGTGACTGACCATTCTTTCTTTCAGGATACAATCAACTTATAAAATAATCTTTCTCCTATGCTGCATTTTCTTTCTTTTTATCTCACTTTCCATTTTACCACATTTTAACAGGAGAGCTCTCAAATACTTGAAACTTTCATTCTCTTCGAAATCTTTATTTTTCAGTTCATTTTACATTTATTTTCTTGACTATGTATTTGTCTTAAAGTCAATGGTTTCATGTATTTTTCTCACAAACACCATTGCCTTACATTTCCCTATATTGTTCATTAATTTCCTCTTTTTACACTCCATGTGAAGGTAGAGACCATTCTCTGGAGTGTTTACATATTTTCTGCTAACAGGATGGCATCATCCGCAAATGCTTGTTAAAATAGTCCAACTTCTTCCAATTTATTCCAGGCTAGTTTCTATTCCCATTGGTACAGCCCTACATTTTCTGATCAATCCATCCTTATATATATTAAACAGTAAAGGTGTAATGACACATCCCTGTATTACTCCTACTCTAAACTATTGCTTAACTTATCGCCTACCTTCACATTTGCCAATACATTTCTTTAAAAATATATTACTGCAATTAGGCACCTCTCTCCCACACCATAATTATAATATTATCAATAGTTTCCAAAGACCCACCCAGTACACTTTATTAAAGGTGTTTTCCAAATCCTTGAATGTTGCATTCAATGTTCTATTCTTTGGCAAAACAACTATACACCAATATTCCCACTGAGGCGATCTGGTCAATGCAACCCCTGCCCTTCCTTAAACCAACTGCCATTCACCTATTCTGTCATTTGTTAACGTTGCAGTCTGTCTGTTACTATTTTTGTATATACATTTCCAAGTATATTAATTCCCCTACAACTCTAGCATTCTAGTTAACTACCCTTCTTTTTATACAGAGGCACAACCAATGGTCTTCTCCAATTCTCTGGTACACTCTCAGTTTCTGATGCCAATTTATATAACCTATGCATTGTTTCTACATTTCAACTGGGCTATTACCTACTCAGTAGCTTTGACTATTTTAAGTCTGTTAACTGCTTCCATTACCAATGTTCTGCCTATCTGGCTTTCATCTATCATGTTTATTTTACTTATCTCGATTCCCATGGTTGAGATCTTTGTTTTCCACTTTACTTTTTTGTATATAAATTATTTATATGATCTTTCCACCCAACGTTTACATCGTAACCCTCCACCACCCCTACATTCATGTCGCTCATTCTACCAACTGTAACATTTTCAGTCTTCTACCCTCTGGCTTCCTTTACAATTCAATAGCATGATATCATAACACTCATAAACTGTTCCCTTATCTTATTCCCAAATGTATCTTCTGCCTTCTTTTAACGCGTCTTGTATTGTCCTATTCTTTTTGTTTCAAGTTCTAATATTCTTGTTTCTTTACATATAGCTATGGTCTCTCTTGGTATATTCTTTATAAGTATATTCTTTCTTTTCTTTCAATATTTTGTCTATTTCTTTACGAAACCATGAGATTCCTTTCTGTTTCCACCTTTTAACTTTTCTCTTGTCACATACTCTCTTAGCTGCATTAATCGGGGAATCTCTTGTACTATTCATATTGTGTATACAGTACATCCTCTATCTACCATAATATCCGTATCCTTTACAGTTTCCTGTATTTTGTTGCAATACATTTTTCAGTCAAAGCTCTCACATGTATTCTCTCTACTGTCAGTTTTCCCTCGTTCCTCTCATTTTTGCATTCGGGACGAATTTATTTTATGTTATTCTTCTCCTGGCAAGTATAGAAGCGTCATATAGCGTGAGTTATATTAATAAATGTTTAGGCCTCAGCCAGGATATGAACTGTGGTCAATCAGAATGACATCCCCAATTATGATTTCCCTTCTGTATATATGGGAAAAGGTTGGTTGACTTTCATCACACCGTAGTCGAGTGGGTTAAAGCGTGTGATGTTATTCCGATTGACTGAGGTTTTCATCCTGCCTGAGGCCTAAATATTCATGTAACTCACGCGTAATAGTGACATGTTCTACATATGATACCACTATGCTTCCCAGGAGGAGAATTGAATACAATCAATTTGTCCGGAGTTGCGTGGGATTAACTGTAAGAATCCCTGGGTATGTAGGCCTATTCTGAAACATGGGTCTTACGACTTGGTCTGGAATTAGATTTCCCTAATTAGGATTTACCTTCTCCTATATACTGTATATGCGAAAAGAAAAAAAATATCACGCCGTGTTCAAGTGAGTTAAAGCATGGCATGTCATTCTCATTGACTGCAGTTCAAATTCTGGCTGAGGCCTAAACATACCGGTAAAAATATAGACTAGTAGGGCTACCCGGCGTTGCCCGGGTTTAAATTCTACCATAATCACCATCACTACTATCACCACTACTACCACCATAATCACCATCATCAATCACTACTACCACTATCATCACAATACTACTACTACCATAATCACCGGCCTCGACCTCCCTGTGCCTCATTAAACGGCGACCTCGATTTCGGCCGCTAAATGACCTCCGATTTTGGATCTGACCTCATACGTACCCCCATTTTGGGGGGCTGCGGACAACTTTCGTCCCATACACCTTTTCGATCGGAGGCCTCCTTCTGCCCCAAACGGCATTTTTTTTCATTTTTTTTTTTTTCAATTTCGGCCTCGAAACGACCTCCGATCGTGGCCTCGCCCCCTCTATGGCCTGACCCAGGTCAATTGACACCCACATGCAAAGTTTCAGCTCCCCAAGTCCAAAATTGCGGCCGCCTATTAAGAACACACAGACAGACAAACAGACACACAAACTGATTTAATAATATATAAGAAGATACTGTACCACCATAATCACCATCACTATACTGTATTTTTATTGAATCTCTTATTAGCTGATTTCTTGATACTTAATGGAAATATATGAAACTACTATGGCTGTGTGTCATATGAATGCCAAGTTTTCAAAATAACCACATCTTTCGCTACAAAATCTACCTTATAGCTGAGTAACAAAGATAGAAACATGACAATTTATGCTCAGCTGGAAAAAAATAGACTCTACTACCACCACTATTACTACCATAATCACCATCATCAATCACTACTACCACAATCATCACAATACTACTACTACCATAATCACCGGCCTCGACCTCCCTGTGCCTCATTAAACGGCGACCTCGATTTCGGCCGCTAAATGACCTCCGATTTTGGGTCTGACCTCATCCGTATCCCCATTTTGGGGGGCTGCGAACAACTTTCGTCCCAAACACCTTTTCGATCGGAGGCCTCCTTTTGCCCCAAACGGCAATTTTTTTCATTTTTTTTTTTCAATTTTGGCCTCGAAACGACCTCCGATCGTGGCCTCGCCCCCTCTATGGCCTGACCCAGGTCAATTGACACCCACATGCAAAGTTTCAGCTCCCCAGGTCCAAAACTGCGGCCGCCTATTAACCCTTAGGCGCACGATGACTCTATGTGCGTCATTAGGGTATTTACCCCCTAAGCGCACAATGACGCGTTTAGCGTCATCAAACTTAAAAATATTCGCCAAAAATTAATTTTCGTCTGATGCGCGTCATTTTTGGCATAGATATTAAGTTTTAAGTCTAGTTCAATGGGTACAATTGGCAACCCCCTCAGTTTAACGGTTTACTCACAGCTGGCTGGGAAGGGAGCAGAGTACAGCTCAGTCTGTTTTACGATACTTTCACGTTTAATCGTGTATCTCAGTAACTATTTGGTTTATAGTAATTATGAAGTTACCAGTGGATTTCTCATAAAATTGCGCTTCCATATATGTATGCAAATCAAAAATGTTGTCGGCAAAATTTTGAGCGAGCGCGAGTTGGAGATAAGGTATTTCAATTTATTGTTTACAATTCTTATTTCGGAGTGCCCCAATGTGGTTGCTTTGTATTTATTCTATGTTTTTATTTGCTTATCTTCAAGGTTCAATCATTAACAAAGCCGATGGTACCTCATTTATCCAAATACAAGGATTTTTTGGTGGATAAAAACGTCACAGAAAAAAATTATCGCCAGGCACAAAACTGGCTCTCAGTGAGCTGAGATATACTTAGGGAGTGGGAAAAAACTTGATTGGAAACTATAGGTGCGCCAAAGGGTTAAGAACACACAGACAGACAGACACACGAACTGATTTAATAATATAGATACATAAATAAATATATAAATAAATTAATAGATATATATATATATATATATATATATATATATATATATATATATATATATATATATATATATTGTTACGATTGGGGTTTAAATATATCAGGGCTCTTATTCATTGGACTAGTAATGGCATAAATGCTACAACGGAAAGCGCTAGATCCAACCTCTGATGTATATTCCCAGTGAACAAAGAACACAAATACTCTACAGAGTTCTATATGCAATAATAGGCTATCAAACTCTCAATAAATGTGCGTCTACTCTAGGCTTAATGTTATGTGAAAACAGCCTATTACTACCTATAACCGAAGGTGCTTGGTTATGGTATGCAAAGTAAGGTGGTAAGAGAAGTTACAGCTTACGTTAATTTAATCAATAAATGTCAGGCACTCCTGCATGAAAGAAAGTGCACTAAAGTCCTTCAACACTAACAAGGAATCTTCTTTAAATGTTAGATGCTATAAAGATGCTCGTATCGGAAATGGAACCCAAAAAGGCAGGCAGCGGAACAATGCTCGTGCAGGCTATGCACACAAAAAGGCAGAATATATAATGCCGTCGGAGCCAAGAATATCCTAAACACTACAACAATAATAATAATCGCCACAACAATGCAGTATTCCTATCAACAAAAAGAGCCTAAGTCGTTTGTGTCTCAATACATCAAACTAGGCTGCGAAATGCTTGTGTAATCATAAACGGGTATACATAAAAAGAGTACTTGGTTTAATATACTTAAGGTCTACTATGATTGATAAAGTCTAGCTAGAGTCAATGATACGAGATACTGGTGCGCATGGCATGCTTCATAGCCTAGTGCAAATCTCAAGTCTGTGAATCAAATATTACGTTATAATGAAGGGTAGCTCTCTTGAGAAACCTTAATACCGAAGTATTAAGCGTTCTCCTGGCGTACCTCAAAGACAAACAATCGAGACTAGAACAGTGCAGAATGGTATAGGCAAAAAGCCCTCATTCGTGCATGCTCTACTCTCAATGGCACACAGACTAGAATTTACTCAATCAACTCCAGTTCTCAGGTATGTCGTGCAGCTTTTAACTAAAGCCAGTACCCATAGGAAACAATACCTTATAATATCAGACTCCTAGTCTAGCATTATCTAATCCAGCAGAACACTAATAATTATAGGAAGCAGCAATATGAAAGCAAACCAATGCTTCGTGATCAACTTATCTTAACAACTAACATACATGGGTTATATCAGACCTTAATGCACAATACAACTGGCCAGCATGAAGCTAATTTTGCAGAGTTAACCAGAGGGGGTATAATATTAATAAAAGGTGGTGAAAGATATGAAAAAAGAGAGAGGTAGGCAGAGGAAAAGATTCTCAGGTGCGGAGCCGGGGACAGGTAGCAAGGGAAAAAGATGGATGTGTTCTAGAAACCAGATCTGAGGGAGAGAGTGGCGAGGAACTGTATATATACTCGCACTAGCTCGAGGCGCGTGGGAAAAAAACGGTTACAAGTCCTCTAGCCACTAGCAAGGGAGCTAGCAGCATGGTAAGGACCTCTCTCCACCAACCCCCACGAGGCAGCCAGCCGTGACGTCATCGAGTGGGACAAAAACACTGCGCGCTCCCTCTCACTCTGTTCTACTCTCTCTCTCTCTCCCAGATCCCATCATTACTAGTTAATGATAAAACATATACTTTACAATTAAATATATAAAGCCTTGACATGGGTGAAAACAAAGAGCCTTTCTGGACTGCCCATGACACGAGCTTTCATATGAAATAAAGCACACTCTAATACATAAACTGTAGCCCCATCCACTGCCCTGGCGATCCTAGTGAGTCACTGTAGGACAAGCAATGCGGTACTAACGGAGTGGTTAACGACACAATATATATATATATATATATATATATATATATATATATATATATGGCGTAATTTTGTGATAATTCCGTCTTCAATAGAAGTTAGTAGTAGTAGAGAAGTGTTGCAAATGTCTCAGAGCAATGCGTAATAGTCATGGTACCAGGTACCGCTCGATACGGGCAGTTACATGGACCGCATAGTACTGACGGACATCGTCCTTCTGTTGCTGGTACTGATGAGTGACTGTTTTACTGACGGCTGTATACTGTCGCTTGTACAGTAAGGGTTACCGGTTTCGAGATTTAGTGGCGTTTTTCGGAATTGTAAACTTACGACCCTAAGGGAAAAATATACTAACTTCATTATCAAGGGTTCATTCCCTCTTCACTTATTTATTCATACAAGGTTTTATAACTAAACTAACTTGGCCAAAGTAATATTAGACAGTTCTAAATTACTAAATATTAATAATTCTTTACAATATATACAATCACCAGGTTACCCTAAACGAAGGCTGTTGCCAGCTCTTCCCAGATAACGGTATAGTCAAATTATTTTTCACAGATTGGGGCCTGGCAAAGTATGATGTGTTGCATCATGTTATGCGACCTGCGGCTAACAAATCACTCCAAATTCTTCGAGATCCAGCAGCAACTGCTCGTTGTGGTTTAGGTCCCCCTACTACTATGGGTTGCTGTTCTTCCTCTGGTGGGATGGTGAGCTTCGTAGGTATGAGCCGATCAACAGTTATGATAATAAATAGAATTCCCTAATGCCAGAAAGAAGAACCGTTCCTTGTTCAGTGTATTAAAAGTAGTAATCGTGATCCTGGAAGCTTGATTGATTTCAAAAGGTTATATCAGCAAAGAGACGTTGTAGTGAACAATACTCACTAGGTTTTCTATGTATTATCATCGTGGGAGTAGAGTGTAACTGTGACCATTGTTCATCAATATAATATATTCATGCACATATATTTATATATATACAGTATATATATATATTATCATATTCATATGTGTTGATGTATATTATGTTTTGTTGTGTCCCATTAGCTTGTGTCCCCAATTGGGCCAGGTGTTAGGAAATGTCTTATCTGAACTTGCTTTGTGAATAATGACATATTCAAATAGTTTTCCAAGTGTCTAATCACTTATATCTAGATATACTGTAGAATCCTCGCTACCCCATTCTTCAATAATACGCCTATTTAGTGAGACCATTTGTTGACATTGGCTGATACCTTTGAGCCGTGTATACCTGTCTATATCTACAAGTGTACGTGAAATAGTCCAAGCGATGTGTGCATCATAATCAAAGAATTGTGCCTTTTGTCATAAAAGTGTGAAACTTGCACACTTCTAGTCTATGCTCCTCTGAACATATTCAGATGTAGAACCATCACTAAATTGTCCTGTGTCGCTCCTGGCGGCCATTTTGTTTCCACCATTATTGAAAAATACACTTTCTTCAATATCTTAACAACCAGATATGATTAGATTAAAAATATGGTGGCTATGCCCACGTTTGAATGGTCTAACTTTATGATAAAGCCATATTATGTTGTGTAAAATAATTTGTGTATAGGTATCTGCAGTTTGACGTCATAATTAACAGAAATGTTTGCTTTGCAGAACTGTTGTAAGATGGCAAGCAAGTTTCAGCTGGCAACTCCACAACTTGGGCCTGGTCATTCCAAAGTAGTGCAACCTACAGACTGGACGAAGTGTGCTATTTGTCAGGAAGACGCATCTGAAAGCCTGCAGTGTCCTGCAGAGTTAACTCGTAGTGACAAGGGTGCTGGGTACAATACCTTCTCAGAAAATCTACTGAGGTTTCATGAACTGAACCAACTACCTGTGCAAATAGACATCGAAAGGCTTGATGATGGACCAGGCTTGCCAGTTACTCTCCAGCAGCACCAAGCACAGTGGCACAAATCATGCCACGTTAAGTTTAATGGCACTAAACTAAAGAGAACAGAGAAGCGAGCATCAAAAGTACATGATGAACAGCCATCAGTATTAAAGAAGTATCTGAGATTAAGTTCTGAACATGAAGAGGCAAAACAAATGGATGTCTGTATTTTCTGTGAGAAAACTTAAGGCTCTGGAGAACTGCACAATGCTGAAACCTTTCGGATTGATAGTCATGTTAGAAAGTGTGCTTTAGACTTGCAAGACGAACGACTACTCGCAAAACTTAGTGGGCATGACATGGTTGCTATGGAAGCAAAATACCATGATCCATGCTTAGCTTCATTGTATAACAAAGCAGCTGCATTACGTGGCAAAGACTATTGTGATGATGATAGTGAACTAGTATGTCATGGTATAGCCTTTGCCGAGCTTGTGTCATACATAGATGAACTCCGAACAGATGAAGACGTACAACCAGTGTTAAAACTCTCAGAATTAAGCAAGTTGTACTCCTCTCGTCTTAAGCAACTAGGAATCGACCACACATCCAGAGTCCACAGCACCAAACTAAAGAATCGTATTCTAGCCCAGTTTCCTGATATGAGTGAACATAGAGAAGGTAGAGATGTACTGCTGGCATTTAACAAAGACATTGGTCTTGCTTTAAAGAAGGCATATGAGAACAATCATGATAATGAGGCTATTTGTCTGTCAAAGGCAGCGATCAATGTTCAAAGGGAAATGCTTAAAAAGATGATAACATTCACCGGTTCATTTGATGCAGACTGTCAAAGAAGCTCTGTTCCCCAAGCACTGTTATCCCTAGTTGGAATTATCCTTGATGGCCCAAACATACAGTCACAATCAGGCGGCATATCTCAAGCAACACTCAGTATAGCACAGCTTCTGCAGTATAAGAATCATGTTCGACGACGTATTGGAAGCAAAAATCCTCACCATTCCAAAGATCGGGAAACTCCACCCTGATATTGCCAACAAATTTTGTGAGGAGAAGTTCACAGTCCAGAAGACACAACGAATATTCTCATCAATCACAATTGATCATGCCCATGAACAGAACAACGCTGCTGTGAAGGGAGACAGTGGAGCAATTGGTCTTACCCAGAACTCAGACTTACTCTGTCGTTGGACATTTGCTGGACCAGAGGTTGCCAGGTTAATCTCCGAGTTTGAGACAGGAATGGAGTCAGCACATGATGTTGAGGAGGATACACAGCATCACGAACAAACCAAAAGTGTCCAGGCAACATTTTCTCAACTAGTCAACGCACTGGTCGAAGTGATGAAAGACATGACCAACCTATTCACAGAAGATGGCAAAGACCTTTACAAGTTAGATATCAAAGAAATCGCTGATAAAGCTGTAGTGGATGCATTTAAAACGTGTGAGAAGATTGAACAGATCAAGTACAATACCTTTGTGACCGAGCGACTATTAGGCAATAGGCCTATATCAGACCCTATTAAGAAAAATAAGCTACGACTCTTCAGTCAGCCTCCTATAAAACAACAGTCAAAGACAAAACTGCAAGTCTCTTCACTAAAGAACGATGTTGCTTTGTTCTCGCGGCTCTATATTGCCTGTCAGACACTTGATGGCGATCATATAGACTTCTTCAAGCACTAGAACCAGGCATACCCGCCAGCAATATCTCTTCATGGCAATCTATGTTTCGGGAAAAGTCTGATCTACTGAGCTGTCTTGAAAGCTGTGCTACTACTCAAAGTAATGTTCCAGAAACTGATGTCATCATCATTGATGGAGCTGCCTTTGTAAACATGTTGAAACCAGCTGCTGCAAAAACCATTGACGACTATGCAATGAAAGTATATGTACCATATATTCAAGGCCGTCTCCAAAGGGTTGACATAGTGTGGGATACATATATAAAAAACAGCTTGAAATCACTCGCCAGAAAGACGCGAGGGAAGGGTATTAGACAAAGGGTTGCGCAACCAAACTCTTTGCCATCAAACTGGCAGCAATTCCTTCGTGTCAACGAAAATAAGTCTGAGCTTTTTTCCTTTTAGGCAGGACATGTAGGACAGATAATTTCAGAAAAACTTGTAGTTTCTACGCATGGATCTGCTGTGTTGTGCAATCATCCCCAAGACACAAGTAAACTAGCTCCATGCAACCATGAAGAAGCCGACACATGTATATTCCTTCATGCAGCTGATGCTATGAGCAAGGGTTTTGACAAAATTACCCTGCACTGATGTAGTTGTTTTAGCTGTGTCATTTGTTCCCAAACTTGAAATTAAGGAGATGTGGGTAACATTTGGGATAGGTAAAAATTTAAGGTACATCCCAGCCCATGAAATTGCTACATTCCTGGGCCCTGAGAAATTAAAAGCCCTTCCCATGTTCCATGCATATACCGGTTGTGACACTGTATCTTCATTTGCACACATGGGTAAGAGGACAGCGTGGTACATCTGGAAAGCATATAATGAAGCTACGGACGCTTTTCAGGCACTCTCTGATTTACCACAGAATGTCCAAGATGAAACTTTTACTATCTTGGAGCCCTTCACAATTCTGCTATATAACAGAACTAGCAATCTAGAAGATATTAACAAAGCTCGGCATGAGCTTTTTGTCAAGAAGGGAATAGGGATGGAAGAACTTCCTCCCTCTAAACATGCTGTACAACAACATTGCCAAAGAGCTGTCTATCAAGGTGGACATATATGGAGTCAATTGCTGAAGGTAGCTCCCTACATTCCATCGCCAGCAGATTGGGGTTGGACATACGCAAATGAATGGCAGCCGCTTTGGACAACACTTCCTCAGGCAAGCAAATCATCACTAGAACTCTTGTGCTGCAGCTGTCGAAGAGGCTGCACAGCTAAATGCAAGTGTGTGAAAGCAGCTTTGGAGTGCACAGCTTTGTGCCATTGTGGTGGGGGGGACTGTGATGATTAGCAATCAGTGATACAATAAATTGTTTGTTACATATATCAATAAATATAATTACATTAATCAAAACATGTATTTTACACAACTTATTATGGCTTTATCATTAGGTTTGACCATTAAAACATGGGCATAGCCACCATATTTCTAATCTTATCATATCTGGTTGTTAAGACATTGAAGAAAGTGCGTTTTTCAATAATAGCGGAAACATAATGGCCGCCAAGAGCGACACAGGACAATTTAGCGATGGCTCCACATCTGAATATGTTCAGAGGGGCATAGACTAGAAGTGTGCCAAGTTTCACACTTTTATGACAAAAGGCACAATTCCTGCACATATCGCTTGGACTAAAAGGGCCCACTAAGAGTGGCTGACCCAGTTTATCGTTAATCCCAGTAAAAAGGAATAGTCATTAGGGGGAATGTAGTCACTTTTTCTGGATTCCCTTCTCCCTCATGTTTGGCATATTAGTTTTGAGATTCTATAACGTTCGTTCCATTAGTTTGGCAATTTGGAGACCTTTCGCCCCATTACTTTGTCAATATTAAAACCTTTCGTGCCATTTAGGTGTCGATGTTTTCCTGGCGAGCGATAGCGAGCCTGTAGTTATAGAAGGAACCTGCCTTCGACCGGGACATTTTTCTACCGAAATATTTACAAATTTATAGGAGGTGTTGTTAAGCTTGATGGAGGTTAAGCGACGATACTAAAAAAATAAATAAATAAATAAATAAATCCATAAATAAAAATAAAAGAAAATATATATACATAGGGAAAAAACAAGCACTACCCCATTAATGTTTCCCTGCCGCCATACTTCCTTATACCTCGGCCAATATATACATAGGGATAAAACAAGCACTACCACCTTAATGTTTCCCTGCCGCCATACTTCCTTATACCTCGGCCAATATATACATAGGGATAAAACAAGCTCTACCCCCTTAATGTTTCCCTGCCGCCATACTTCCTTATACCTCGGCCAATATATACATAGGGATAAAACAAGCACTACCCCCTTAATGTTTCCCTGCCGCCATACTTCCTTATACCTCGGCCAATATATACATAGGGATATAACAAGCTCTACCCCCTTAATGTTTCCCTGCCGCCATACTTCCTTATACCTCGGCCAATATATACATAGGGAAAAAACAAGCACTACCCCCTTAATGTTTCCCTGCCGCCATACTTCCTTATACCTCGGCCAATATATACATAGGGATAAAACAAGCACTACCCCCTTAATGTTTCCCTGCCGCCATACTTCCTTATACCTCGGCCAATATATACATAGGGATAAAACAAGCACTACCCCCTTAATGTTTCCCTGCCGCCATACTTCCTTATACCTCGGCCATATATACATAGGGATAAAACAAGCACTACCCCCTTAATGTTTCCCTGCCGCCATACTTCCTCATACCTCGGCCAATATATACATAGGGATAAAACAAGCTCTACCCCCCTAATGTTTCCCTGCCGCCATACTTCCTTATACCTCGGCCAATATATACATAGGGAAAAAACAAGCACTACCCCCTTAATGTTTCCCTGCCGCCATACTTCCTTATACCTCGGCCAATATATACATAAAAACAAGCACTACCCCCTTAATGTTTCCCTGCCGCCATACTTCCTTATACCTCGGCCAATATATACATAGGGATAAAACAAGCACTACCCCCTTAATGTTTCCCTTAGGGATAAAACAATGCCGCCATACTCCTTATACCTCGGCCAATATATACATAGGGAAAAAACAAGCACTACCCCCTTAATGTTTCCCTGCCGCCATACTTCCTTATACCTCGGCCAATATATACATAGGGATAAAACAAGCACTACCCCCTTAATGTTTCCCTGCCGCCATACTTCCTTATACCTCGGCCAATATATACATAGGGATAAAACAAGCACTACCCCCTTAATGTTTCCCTGCCGCCATACTTCCTTATACCTCGGCCAATATATACATAGGGATAAAACAAGCTCTACCCCCTTAATGTTTCCCTGCCGCCATACTTCCTTATACCTCGGCCAATATATACATAGGGATAAAACAAGCACTACCCCCTTAATGTTTCCCTGCCGCCATACTTCCTTATACCTCGGCCAATATATACATAGGGATAAACAAGCTCTACCCCCTTAATGTTTCCCTGCCGCCATACTTCCTTATACCTCGGCCAATATATACATAGGGAAAAAACAAGCACTACCCTCTTAATGTTTCCCTGCCGCCATACTTCCTTATACCTCGGCCAATATATACATAGGGATAAAACAAGCACTACCCCCTTAATGTTTCCCTGCCGCCATACTTCCTTATACCTCGGCCAATATATACATAGGGATAAAACAAGCACTACCCCCTTAATGTTTCCCTGCCGCCATACTTCCTTATACCTCGGCCAATATATACATAGGGATAAAACAAGCACTACCCCCTTAATGTTTCCCTGCCGCCATACTTCCTTATACCTCGGCCAATATATACATAGGGAAAAAACAAGCACTACCCCCTTAATGTTTCCCTGCCGCCATACTTCCTTATACCTCGGCCAATATATACATAGGGATAAAACAAGCACTACCCCCTTAATGTTTCCCTGCCGCCATACTTCCTTATACCTCGGCCAATATATACATAGGGATAAAACAAGCACTACCCCCCTTAATGTTTCCCTGCCGCCATACTTCCTTATACCTCGGCCAATATATACATAGGGATAAAACAAGCACTACCCCCTTAATGTTTCCCTGCCGCCATACTTCCTTATACCTCGGCCAATATATACATCGGGAAAAAACAAGCTCTACCCCCTTAATGTTTCCCTGCCGCCATACTTCCTTATACCTCGGCCAATATATACATAGGGATAAAACAAGCTCTACCCCCTTAATGTTTCCCTGCCGCCATACTTCCTTATACCTCGGCCAATATATACATAGGGAAAAAACAAGCACTACCCCCTTAATGTTTCCCTGCCGCCATACTTCCTTATACCTCGGCCAATATATACATAGGGATAAAACAAGCACTACCCCCTTAATGTTTCCCTGCCGCCATACTTCCTTATACCTCGGCCAATATATACATAGGGATAAAACAAGCACTACCCCCTTAATGTTTCCCTGCCGCCATACTTCCTTATACCTCAGCCAATAGTGTATCTTCTTGCCAGGACTTGGAATAGGCAATACCGATGAGGTAGCCAATACAGTATATATGTTGCTGTCTGTGTATAAAGCAATTAATCTAATTAATATATTTCACTCCCAACACCAAACACCTCCCAATGAAATACTTAGCAGTTATATTAGGAGGACTATTTGAGTCACTCCGCAGTGTATATAGTGTTTAAACCCTTCACCACCATTACGCATTTTTACCTTTGTTTCTGGCTAAAAATAGATGATTTTGTGCAGCTTAAGAAAGACCTATGTTACCAAGAGGGTTTATTGAGGTCGTACTTACCCATTTGAGTCGTAGAGATAGACTATATATTCTGAAGAAAATCGTCTAATGGTAACCAGAATTTGATGAAAATAACACAATGGTGGTGAAGGGGTTAAGTAAATGAAGCTCGTGAACTGTAATACTACCGTGGTCTGTATCCTTTTGTTTATAATTATAACCCCTACTGAGTACCCTCAACTCATTTGTGCCCCTTTTTATAGTAGCATCACAATATTTATCCACCCATGTATCTATCCAAGAATAACCAAATGTTCTCAGTCTTTCTTCTACTCAACTAGTGAACTCTGGAACTCTCTTCCTCAATCAATTTGTTCTAAATCCTATGACTTAAACTGCTTTACACTTTGTGTGTCCAGGCATTTTGACGACAACGTCCCTTGCATTTGGCTCAGTCACTCGTTTGATTCTGGGGGAGACATTCGTTACAAGCAACCCGCCGTGTGTCTCCTTCATACTCATGAAAACAAAATCAATATATATGCAGTACATAGTATATATATAGGTATATATATATATATATATATATATATATATTTATATATACAGTATATATATATATATACCAGTATATATATATATATATATATATATATATATATGTCAGGGATATTTATGATTCGTAATTCTTTAGTAAGTGTGAATATATTCGGATGAATGAATCCATATATGGGTGTTAGTGGTAGCCTGTGTTTTGGTTGAGGGTTCATTGTTTCAAGTAGCTTCGGTAGTGTGAGAGCGGTAAAAGTGAGCACGAAAGGGAGTTTCCTTTCCTAGTGTTTGGTGCTTCGAACTATGCTCATGAATTATCTTTTTATCCATAATGAGATAGTTGAAGCTTAATATTAACTTTCTTAATTTTGTTTGAACCCCGTTTTGTGTGCTGTCTCTCTACAGCACACGGCGAGTTCACAGCCCCTCCTTTACCTAGTGAGTGTTATACAGTAGTATACCGTGGAGTAAAGTGGTGTTTGTAATTTGCGAAGCTATTATGAAGTTATAGTGCTGTATTAGATAATTGTTATAGACTATTACTCTACAGCGTTTCTTTCATTACTGTAGGCAGTGTGTGGTTGCTGCCGTGTGCTGGGTGGGCCTCGCCTTGTCCCAGAGCTCCTTTCTTGTATAAGACAGCTAGTTCACGATATTCTGCACTTCGTCCGGTCTGAGCTGTATACTTGGCTACTCCCGACTACCCAGCGAGTGGAGTAATCTTCACCGCCCTTTTGTCCTGGTTCCCCTACATGGTTGCTGGCTGACAACTCGAGTGTTCATGGTAGCCTGGTGATATGGTGGTTGTGGTTGGAGGGCCTGTGTGCAGGGCCTACCTGTATCACCGCTGGTTGGAGGGCCTGTGTGAAGGGCCTACCTGTATCACCACTGGTTGGAGGGCCTGTGTGAAGGGCCTACCTGTATCACCACTGATTGGAGGCCTGTGTGAAGGGCCTACCTGTATCACCACTGGATGGGGGCCTGTGTGAAGGGTCTACCTGTATCACCACTGGTTAGAGGGCCTGTGTGAAGGGCCTACCTGTATCACCACTGGTTAGAGGGCCTGTGTGAAGGGCATACCTGTGTCACTACTGGTGGAGGGCCTGTGTGAGGAGCCTGACTGTATCAAGAGTGTGACGTTTGAACGAAGTCTGGGAACGTGCCTGGTTAATCTTTGACTGGTGTCGTGGTACTAGGACTATAACTATTAGGGACTCCTAGCACGACTTTTTTACAGCGGAAGTCAAGATCATTTAACCCATACAATACAGCTCCTCTAGCGACCCATCTTTGTCTTTTGCTTTTATGAGTGAATGTGTAGGTGACTGTGGTAGTGGGGTATGAAAGAATGAATGGTGTATAAATAAGTTATGGAGTTACCTAAATTATAATTGTATATTAAGAAATAATATGAATATAATAGTATAAAACAAGTATTATATTTTACTGATCCCACAATTGATTAAGAGAAGGTGTTATATTATTAAGTAATTATTGAGTGCTTAGTCTTTAGTAATTACCTTACTTTGAAATCACAGTAGGCTACCTATGTTAATTGAGGTGATTTCACTTACAGTGGCGCAGTGTGTAGGATACACCTCTTTTTCTGGGATTAGTATATTACAGGAGCTCTGGTGGCAGTAAAATCTCTCTTTAATTAAATCTCGGAGCTGCTGGCCATAGTGTGCTTTAGTGAGCCTACTAGGTGGGTTCATTTTCTCTAGAGTAGTTCGAACTGTGATCTTTAACTATGAGTGGTGTAGCCGACGTACTCAAGGAGGCTATGGCATTGGGTGTGAATGGTGAAGAGGCACTGCTCAAGTTAATTACGCCTGCGAATGAGAGAGATGAAAAAGCAGCTGAGAGAGATGAAAGAGCAGCTGAGAGAGAGCGACAAAAAGAGGAGCGAGAAAGTGGGGAGAGAGAGAAAGCGCGTGCCCATGAACTTGCCCTTGCTACACTTAAAGCTCAGTCACCAAGTGTTGAGAACCGTGACGGTAACCCCTCTCGAACTGTAGGAGATTCAGGTAAAGCTCGTATCCCTCCCTTCTCTGACGGAGATGATATAGATTCCTATTTGCTTAGGTTTGAAAAAGTAGCTAAGTTTTATGGTTGGAAGGAGGAAGACTACCTGCTGCACCTTGGAACTCTACTGAGAGGTAAGGCACTCAAAGTTTATGTAGGCTTACACGCTGACATCTCTGACGTCTATGAGGCTTTGAAGAAAGCCCTACTTCAGGCATTTCAGGTTGATTCTAATGCTTACCGTAAGATGTTCAGAGGCATGAAGGTGCAAGGTGATGAGCCCTTTGTACAATTTTTAGCCAGACTCGAACAAGTGTTTGGAAGGTGGCTGGTGTTATCTGATGTAGGTAAGTCTTATGAAGGTTTGTATGCTTTTGTAATTAGAGATAAGTTTTTAGCAAGTTGTACTCCAGACTTGAGAGTATTCCTCAATGAATGTGGAGCCAAGACTAATACTGATCTAGCCAAAGCTGCGGACTTGTACAGGAATGCTCATTTTTCACGTAAGGGCAACCCAAAGTCTTCTGCACCCAAGTTAGAGGAGAAGAGGTACAATAAACCGGCAGAAAAGGCCGGGAAACCAGACGACGACGCATACAACAAAACGTACCCCCGTAAGTCACGAATTAAATGTTATATTTGTGGGGGTGACCATGTAAAGGCACAGTGTCTTCAGAATAAGTATGGAGATTCTGGTAATGTGGCTAAAGTAAGTTTTGTTTTTGACTCTACAGAAAAACGTCCAGGAACCATAGTGGATCCTTGTGGCAAGATCGGAGACAAGAATGCCGAGGTTTGTCTGGATACCATGTGTGATACTGTGATTGTACACCCCAGATTCATTTCGGGTAAAGTCCCATCCAGTCCAATGTGTACAGTGTATGACTTTCTAGGTGTGCCTCACAAGTTTCCTAAAACAGATGTAGATATTGACTGTAGATTCTTTTCTGGCAAAGTTAATGCTGTTATTGCTCCTATCAGATGCACAGATGTACTGCTCGGAACAGTTCCTGGTGTTGCAGTACCGTCCTTCACTGTTGGAGAAAAAGGTGTTGAGACAGATGTCAAGGTTTCTGCAGTAACAACCAGGGCTGGGGCAAAGAAGGATGCAGCAGTTACACCTACACCTATAATTAATGATGCAGGTTTTTCTGTAGATACTAAATCCTTCCAGAAGGCCCAGGCTGACTGTAAAACGCTGAAGTTGCAGTGGCAGATGGCGGAATCACAGAAGGTTTTCAGCCATAGAGGTAGGAAAGTGAAGTATGAACAAATCAATAGCCTGCTTTACAGAATTTGCCTAGAGAGTAAAAATGCTGAAGAGATAGGTAACAAGCAACTTGTGGTGCCTAAAAAATTTAGGAATAGGGTACTGAATTTGGCCCATGACGGTTTGCTAGCCGGACACTTCTCTCACCGTAAGACTGCTGGTAAAATATATCAAAAGTTCTTTTGGCCAGGTGTAGGTGCTGATATTGAGAGGTTTTGTCGGTCCTGTGAGGTGTGCCAAAAATTCACTCACAAGGGTAGAGTTAAACCTGCACCCCTATTTAAAATGCCAGTGGTCTCGGAACCCTTTTCTAAAGTAGCCATTGATATTGTAGGTCCACTGATGCCCAGGTCAAAACGTAGTCACAAATATGTTCTTACTCTGATTGAACGTACAACGAGGTTCCCTGAGGCTGTTCCCCTTAAGAATATAGATACTATCACTGTTGCAGAGAGCTTTGTGGAGATATTTTCTAGGGTGGGGATTCCAAAGGAAATCTTGTCTGATAATGGTAGCCAATTCAAGTCTGATTTAATGTCTGAGATAAACAAGTTACTCTCTGTTAAGGCAGTTCACTCTAGTCCCTATCATGCTCAGAGTAATGGATGTATTGAGAGGCTTAATGGTACTTTTAAGAACATGCTAAAGAAAACTTGTGCTGAACATCCTGAAGACTGGGATCGGTATATTCCAGCGGTTCTTTTCGTTTACAGAGAATTACCAAATGACTCTCAAATTTTCACCATATGATCTGTTGTATGGTAGGAGTGTGAGAGGACCCTTAACTATTCTCCATGAACTTTGGGCCAATGAACAGCTTGAAGAGGAGCTTAGAAGTTTTTATCAGCATGTCCTTGATCTCAGAGACAGGTTGGAGAAGTCGGCAGAGTTAGCAGTCCAGCATTCTGAAGCTAGCAGTGAACAGTATAAAGAATACGTTGACAGGAAGACTCAGCCGAGGAAGTTGTCTGTTGGGGACGAGGTGTTGCGGTTGCTACCGACCAACAACTATAAGCTTCTCATGCAGTGGAAAGGACCGTATAAGGTAGTACAGGTAAAGAATCGAGTGGACTACATAATTGATGTACGGGGTAAACCAAAGTTGTACCATATTAACATGCTTAAGAAATTTTACAGGAGACTGAAGGATGATGATCAGAATGCTGCGGTATCACAAACTGACCATTCCTCACCCGAGTTCTTTTGTAAAGCTGTAGGTACAGGTGTCATGGAGACAGAGGCTGTGGAAAACGGCGATGATGGTACTATTCCCCTTTGTAACTTTGACCAAATATCTTCTGTACACATCAAACCCTGATCTTACTGATTCCCAAAAGGCAGATCTTGAGGCACTGTTGGAGGAGTTTCCAGATGTTGTAATGGACATTCCTGGTAGGACCGAGTCTGCTGAGCATCGTGTTAGACTGACTTCCGGTGTTCCTGTTCATAAGAAACCCTACCCAATGCCTAAACATTTACAGAAAGTGTTCGAGGAGGAGGTGGAAAGGATGCTAGATCTTTGTGTCATAGAGCCTTCAGATTCTCCATGCTGTTCTCCAGTAGTACTTGTAAAGAATAATGATTCATACAGGCTATGCATTGATTTTCGTGCTCTGAATGATGACTGTTTCCGATGCCGAACCAATGCCTACCCGTGATGATTGCCTGTCTGAATTAATTGATGATATATATATATCTGAACTTGATATGAACAAAGGGTACTGGCAGATTCCTCTTCATCCAGATTCAAAGGTATGTACTGCATTCGCTACTAACCAGGGACTAATGCAATTCACCCGCATGCCCTTAGGGTTAAAAACGGCTTGTGCTACATTCATTAGGTTGATGAGGAAGGTAACTAAAGATCTTGCAAACACAGCCTGTTACTTTGACAACTTAGTGATTCATAGTAAAGATTGGAGTTCTCATTGTAAACATCTAACAAATGTTCTTGTAAGACTGGGAGAGCATGGCTTAACGGTAGGTCCTCAAAAGTGTTTCCTGGGGTTCTCTACCATAAAGTACCTTGGTTACTCTCTTGGAGAAAATTAGTTGTCACCTCTTGAGGACAGGGTTAAGGCTGTTCAGGAGCTTCCCTTACCTACAACTAAGTCGCGGTTGCAGTCATTTATGGGTACTATGAATTTTGACAGGCAGTTTGTTCCTAACTTTGCTGAACTTGCTAGCCTCTTGACTGATATGCTAAGGAAGGGTTGCCCTACTAAGTTACAGTGGTCTCCTACCCTTGAGGAGAGGTTCCATTCATTGAAGAGAACGCTTTGCAATCAGCCTATCCTTAGACTCCCTAACTTGGAGAAAATCTTTTATCTCAGGACTGATGCTAGTAATGAAGGTCTTGGAGCTGCCCTTCTGCAGGAGGCCGACGGAGTGCTGAAGCCGGTTTTCTATGCCAGCCGTAAACTATTGGACAGGGAGAAGAATTATTCAGCTATTCAGAAGGAATGTTTGGCTGTGGTCTGGGGCATAGAGTATTTCCGTAAGTATTTGTATGGCACAAAGTTCATCTTGCAAACGGACCATCAGCCACTGACCTACATTCGGAACATACAGAATACTAACAGTAGGTTGATGCGGTGGGCGCTAGCTCTTCAGTCATATGCCTTCAGAATTGAGTATATATATCAAGGGCAAGGACAATGTTATTGCTGACCTTCTTAGCAGGTCCTAGGTCATAATCCAGACTTCAACGAATCCTCATATTACCTGACTAGGGTCTATATTCGAGGAAATATAGTTTGTGAGGGGGTATTGTCAGGGATATTTATGATTCGTAATTCTTTAGTAAGTGTGAATATATTCGGATGAATGAATCCATATATGGGTGTTAGTGGTAGCCTGTGTTTTGGTTGAGGGTTCATTGTTTCAAGTAGCTTCGGTAGTGTGAGAGCGGTAAAAGTGAGCACGAGAGGGAGTTTCCTTTCCTAGTGTTTGGTGCTTCGAACTATGCTCATTAATTATCTTTTTATCCATAATGAGATAGTTGAAGCTTAATATTAACTTTCATAATTTTGTTTGAACCCCCTGTTAGGTAGTCTCTTTACAGCACACGGCGAGTTCACAGCCCCTCCTATACCTAGTGAGTGTTATACAGTAGTGTACCGTGGAGTAAAGTGGTGTTTGTAATTTGCGAAGCTATTATGAAGTTATAGTGCTTTATTAGATAATTGTCATAGACAATTACTCTACAGCGTTTCTTTCATTACTGTAGGCAGTGTTTGGTTGCTGCCGTGTGCTGAGTGGGCTTCGCCTTGTCCCAGAGCTCCTTTCTTGTATAAGACAGCTAGTTCACGATATTCTGCACTTCGTCCGGTCTGAGCTGTATACTTGGCTACTCCCGACTACCCAGCGAGTGGAGTAATCTTCACCGCCCTTTTGCCCTGGTTCCCCTACATGGTTGCTGGCTGACAACTCGAGAGGTTACATCATGGTAGCCTGGTAATATGGTGGTTGTGGTTGGAGGGCCTGTGTGAAGGGCCTACCTGTATCACCGCTGGTTGGAGGGCCTGTGTGAAGGGCCTACCTGTATCACCGCTGGTTGGAGGGCCTGTGTGAAGGGCCTACCTGTATCATCACTGGTTGGAGGGCCTGTGTGAAGGGCCTACCTGTATCACCACTGGTTGGGGGCCTGTGTGAAGGGCGTACCTGTATCACCACTGGTTGGGGGCCTGTGTGAAGGGCCTACCTGTATCACCACTGGTTAGAGGGCATGTGTGAAGGGCCTACCTGTATCAAAACTGGTTGAGGGCCTGTGTGAGGGACCTACCTGTGTCACTACTGGTGGAGGGCCTGTGTGAGGGGCCTACCTGTATCAAGAGTGTGACGTTTGAACGTGGTCTGGGAACGTGCCTGGTTAATCTTTGACTGGTGTCGTGGTACTAGGACTATAACTATTAGTGACTCCTAGCAGGACTTTTTTACAGCGGAAGTCAAGATAATTTAACCCATACAATGCAGCTCCTCTAGCGACCCATAATTGTCTTTTGCTTTTATGAGTGAATGTGTAGGTGACTGTGGTAGTGGGGTATGAAAGAATGAATGGTGTATAAATAAGTTACGGAGTTACCTAAATTGAAATTGTATATTAAGAAATAGTATGAATATAATAGTATAAAACAAGTATCATATTTTACTGATCCCACAATTGATTAAGAGGTTTAATATTATTAAGTAATTATTGAGTGCTTAGTCTTTAGTACTTACCTTACTTTGAAATCACAGTACCTATGTTAATTGAGGTGATTTCACTTACAATATATATATATACATATAGTATACTGTATATATATATATATATACTATATATATATATATATATATATATATATATATATATTTTTTTTTTTTTTTTTTTTTTTTTAACCCTTAATTAGCGGCTCACCACATAAGTCGAGTTAAATAAAGCTGGACTATGTGGCGGCGCTCGACATAGGTCGAGTGGCAATTTCAGCACGTAATGTTGCTGAGAGAGAGAGACAAGTGGTGGCAGGAGACTAGCGAGCGTATGACTGCTCCAGACCACCGCGGCGAACCTACTGACACGAATCTCAGCTCCCTCCTCCCTCTCTCACTCGCTACATACTGAATTATATGGGGAAAGTACCGAATTACATGCTTTGTGCACTCGCGTTGCACGGTTATTGCAAGAAAACTAGCCATCATAAAAGGATCGTTATGGTGTCATTCGAAAGCTCTGTTTATGCCCTTTCAGGGATAGGTACTTGTTTTACGTTCTGGGTCTTATTTAGGCATGAAAATGATATTTTGGCTAAAAACACCCCGCTGGGCGGTACATATAAATAAACCGCATAGGCCGCTCGTAAGGTGTTAAGAGACTATGAACGGAGGAAGGAAAAACACAGATAAAACAAAAAGGTCCATGTGTCTAAAGGCATCCTCCATTCATAAAATGTTTGTACCAACTGGAATTAATTGTGGAAAGCAATTCGAGGGAAGTGAATTCCAAAGAGTAGTAGTTCTAGGGATAAATTAATTTTGATAAGCAGAAATTCTGCATTGTGGAGGAGAAAGTGTAAATTCATGGGCGCTCTCAGCTGCCCTAGTTCTACGGGGAAAGATGTGGAGAGGCGGCACAATTGAAGCAAGTTCCTCGGAACAATTGCTGTGAAAATATCTGTAGAATAATGCAAGGGATGCAATGTTTCTTCGTATGGATAATGTAGGAAGGTCCTGTGTGATTGCAGGGTTATTGATTAATCTAATAGCTTTATTTTGAATTTTGTCCAACTGCCTCAATGCAACCACTCCACTTCCACTCCACAGAGGTGAACAGTAATCCATCTGAGAACGCACATGACTTTTATATATTACGGCCAACTGCTCGTCAGTGAAGAATTCTCGAACTCTGTACAGGAGTCCCAGTTTTTTAGAGGCATTCTTAGCAATGCTTCTAACATAATGTGTCCAGCTCAAGTTAGTAGTTAATGTTACACCGAGAATGTCAATACTAGGGGAAGTGGGAATATTTACATCTTTACAAAATATATGGGAGTCAGCGAGATTCTGTCGGTTAGAAAATTGAATGTACTTGGTTTTCTGTGCATTAAAGGAAACTAGATTCTTTTGTCCCCATTCTTCAATTCTAGAAAGGTCCTGGTTCAGAGAAATTGCAGTGCTTATTTTTGAATTTATAAGATCGGGTTGGGTGAAAGAATTGGTACATGTGAAGAAACTGTGGAGTGTTGAGTCATCTGCATAGGAATGTATTGGATTATGAGTGGTAGATATGAGATCATTGATATGAATGAGGAACAGAGATGGGGCCAAAACTGATCCCTGGGGAACACCAGCATTTATTGAGTGAAATTGAGAATAAAGGCCATCTACCATTACACATATTTTTCTGTTATGAAGATAAGAAGAAATTAGTGGAACTAATGATGCAAGGCCGTAGTGTGACATCTTCGACAATAAGGATTGATGCCAGACTCTATCAAATGCCTTTGATATATCCAGTGCTATTGTATGTGTTTCACCACGTTGGTCTGTAACTTGGTTGATTTGATGCGTAAGAAGGCAAAGCATGTCTGCAGTTGATCGACATCGTCTAAAACCATATTGCCTATCACTGATTAATTTATTATTCTCAAGATGCTTAATTATGTGATTATTTAATATAATTTCAAAGACTTTACCAAGAGTGGAAGTTATAGCTATTGGTCTGTAGTTTGATGGATCTGAAGAGGCACCTTTTTTTAGGAACTGGATGGATGTTTGCTTCTTTCCAGGGTACTGGGAAGCATGAGGTATGAGTACATAGACGGAAAATTTTTGCCAATACAGGAGCGAGCACCAAGGAGCATTTCTTAAGTACTATTGGAGGAATTTCATCTGGACCAGGAGCCTTATCTACTGAGAGATTCTGCAAAATAGTTTTGACATGTCTGGTGTGGATCTTAAGTGAGGGAATTTCAGGCGAATTAAAATTAAGTACAGGGACATCTTGATTTATTTCATCTAAGGTTGAGTTGGTGGAGAAAATATCCGCAAGAAGGTTAGCTTTACCTCGTGGGTCACTTACAAGATTGCCAGTCGGAGATTTTAATGGTGGAATGGATGAAGCAGTTGTGAAGTTGGATTTGAATGAGTTAAGAGTAGACCAAAATATTTTGTTATCATTGGGATTATTTAGAAGTTTATTTGCCTGCTTGTGGAGAAAGTTTGATTTAGTTAGGTTTAATACAGTTTTGGCATGATTTCTGATGTTTCTAAAGTAATTAAAGGCTTCATGTGTTTTTGATCTTGTGTATGCATTGTAGGCTATTGCTTTTTGTTCAGTTACTCTAGCACAATTATGGTCAAACCATTTAGATGAATTAGATCTTTTAACCCATACAGCCCCAGCGACGCGTCTGACGCGTCGGCGATGTATGTAACGCACAGCCCCAGAGACGCGCCTGACGCGTCACCCTAATTGCGCCGACCGTAACCTCAGGTGTAGCCACTCAAGAGGGCTCAGATTTGTATGGGAACTGTGTACGTATCCCACGCAACCGTGCCGATGGTTGAAAACTCTCAAAGTCCACGTGCGTGCGCGCGAGCGCTCAATAACCTGTTTTTTTGGGATAATTGCCTTCAATTTTTTACTCCTGTAAAATCCGTTTTCGGGGGCTCTGTAGGACCATTTTTTAAGCTTTTAGAGCGGTTTTTCGTGGTTTTTCCTTCATTCCTAACCCATTCGCTATTATTTCTGGAATAAAACCATTTTTTGAAAACTGGCCGGGTTCTGGTGCGCAAACATTACAAAACTAGCCGGGGCTCCACGGGTTAATGTACTTTTGATGAGGAATAAAAGTTTCCATTCCAATTTTTATAAAATTTTGTATGTGGCTCAAGGTGGAGTGTGCATCATTAGAAAAGAAAGAGGTCCAGGGAATATCATAAAGAAACCTTGAAGACCCTCCCAGTCTGCCCTATCGTAATGACATTTAGTCACCAAAACAGGTTCAGAGTGGGAAGGTGTGGTAAGTGATAGACAGGTGGCCTGTATCAGACAGTGATCAGAAGATCCAAGCGGGGACCTCACTGTAACATCATAATTTTCTGAATTGGTTGTTAAAAATAAGTCCAGTAGGTGGGAATTATGATTAGGATTATCTGGTACACGGGTGGGTTGGTTAACTAGTTGAGTGAGATTAAATGAGTCTGCAACTAGCTCACATTCAAGACCAGCATCATCAGTCCTGGCTGAATGAGTGAGCCATTCAACATTATGGACATTAAAATCACCCAACACAGTGATTTCAGAAGAAGCATTTAAGTTGAGGACACTGAGTTGTGAGGACAGAGAATCAAAAAGACTTTGCTCTGGAGGAGTATTTGGGGAACGGTAGATGCAACATATGTATTTAAATTTAAATATATATATATATATATATATATATATATATATATATATATATATATATATACAGTATATACAGTATATATATATATATATATATATATATATATATATATATATATATATATATATAGTGTATATACATATCACCTCATGAACCCATCTACAATATACGTACCAGATATTCCATACCAGTCACCCTTCCATATTTTTCATTCCACCCCCTCCATTTTCTATTGTGTCAGGTGTCATTTCTGGGCCATTCACCTTTCTATTACCTTGATCAATACCTTAGATATGGACGTGGGGAATTAGGGACTATCATTCCATTTTTGTATTTGTTTATTAATCTTTGTTGTGGCACGTCGCATAATCTTGTGTATGTTCATGGGTTTGAAGTAATCATATAGTATCAGTATAAGCCAGTGGCATAAACAATAACAGTGGCCAACTGCATGATTTGAAATATTACTCAACATTTGTATACATTTTGTATTAGTAGATAAAACACACTATCAAAATATAAATGAATAGTTTACCGTAGGCCATATATGTTGTTAAGTGAATGACATATCGCAATACTTAGGAAAGGTTAAAGTAAGAACAATCTCGAAACCTTAATACCTACCTATTAGATATTGTGTTTGTCTTATCAAAATAGTTTAAGTCTTAATTAGGCAACACCTTAAACCGGAATGCTTCCATCATTCGACTCTGGGTGGCATCTTTACAAACTTACAAAGACAGAACTCTACATTCATTGGAAAAGTTAGGTTCCAAGTTACAATTATAATTTTGTGATTTGTCTGCAACCAAATGTAGCAAAATAGTGAAAACAGATTCATATGGCACATTATGTGTATGAGGGGGGGGGGGGGGGGAGACCATTAATGCCCACATTGGTTTGTCCCCTGGTCTGGACTCCTCAAAGTGCCATGGAACTCTACCTTCTACTCTATCTATCAATCACCGAAACTCTGTTGTCTAAGGCAACAGACAGCAAACCCTTCTCTATATCCTCCAACTATCTCTATCCTCAATTTAAGGACAAAGGTGGATGTTGCATGTACGTACTCAACAATCTTACTTGCTCTCGTGTTCCAAACTTTGACTCTTCTGAATTCTCAACTATCTGGCTTAAGCTATCTTGTCACTCTCTCACTAAATATATCTGTGTTGTTTATCAATCCCCTAATTTTACTGAGTATCCACATTTTGTTTTACTCTCTTCCTTCTAGAGTGGAATGCCTTCTATCCATCTCTCCCTTCTCTGAAATCTCCATCTGAGGAGATTTTAACACTTTCCCTGCGGGTGACGTTCTGGAACGTCCTGGCAATTTGCATCAATTTCCAGGCTTTAAAAGCCTGTAAAAAACGTAAAAATCGAGTGTCAGTGGGCGGGAGCGTGAGAGGCCCGCCTCCGACCCTCAGAGCTGCCAGCGGCCCACTAAGGTAGACTGTGTCTCACGCGGGTCTCTCACTGCCTCTCACAACAGTGTTGCCGAGCGAGCGAGTGCTAATAAATAGCGGGTTTCCTGCGTTTCTATGGCACCGCTGCGGGTGAACCAGGCCACCTACGAGGCCCGTTCTGCTCTCATTTTGAAGCTATTTTCGCCTAGTTTTCGGCAGAATACAGTTCATTTAATGCAGATGCTTGATTCATCATTCAGGAGTGCCTGAATATGCCCTAAATAGCCCAAAACTCCCCGCAGCCAAAGAGTTAATGTTCACCACCACAAATGGCTCTCCTCTGTTTATATAAAAAAAAAAAAAAATGCGGTTCGGCTATCACTGCGTATTTAAATTTTAAAATATTTGTTGTTTTATAATTTTCGGTTAAGCTATCACCGCTGATAACCTATTTGTGCGTATTTCAACATTTTTGTTTTCGGTTAGGCCTATTTAAGTAAGTGAAGCGACCTGAAGTGAGTGAAGTGTTTTTAAAGTGAGATAAGTGTTTTTAAAGTGTATTATTTTGATGTAAAAGTATAATTTTCGGGCTTAAATTGTATTAGAAGTGACGTGAAGTGATTTAAAGTGAGTGAAGTGATTCACAGTGAAGTGAATAGTGTTCTGAAGTGAGACAAGTGATTAGAAGTGACTTAGAGTGAAGTGATTGGAAGTGTTGTTATTGTCACCATGTCTCGCGCCTGCACGAACTGTTCCAGTAGGTTTGGCCCTACCATGTTTGCCTGCCCCGATGTTCATGTCTGCCGATTCTGCCAGTTCCGAGAAGATTTGGCAGCTAAACTGGATGAAGGTAACGTCAAGATTAACGCCATCAACAAGAAGCTGGAAACACTCCAATAATTTGCGACGCCCAACGTAGGAGTATCATCAAATGAAGCAATTACTACAATTGAGGCATCTTCCAACAGCCCAACGCCTGATATAGCGGTACCTGCTTCAGTACATGCACCATGTCAGGAAAAAAATGACTCCGCTCCATCTCAGGACAACTTCCGCGTCGTGAGAAACAACGTTCGCCCCATCACAAGGAGGATCACCACCGAAACCATGAGCCAGAACCGTTACCAGATTCTTGCGGACTTAGACGACGAAGAAGAAATAGAAGAAATTCGGCTCGTAGGAGATTCCATGGTTTGTGGACAACTTATGGAGTTCTGCGCCAGGGCACCCAGGACCAGGAAGCGCTTTTGTATCCCGGGTGGCGGTGTGGACGACGTTGCAGCTGCAGTCAACAAAGTTTCAAAGTTAGCCCCCTCACTCACAATGTACGTCATTCATGTCGGATTTAATGACGTGCAGGGGACCCGATCGGAGGACCTCATGCTGAAGTACCGGAAGCTGATTCAGAAGTATAAGGAAAAGTCAGGCAGAGTCATCATATCAGGGATCGTCCCCAGGATCGATGTGGAGAGCCGATTCTTCAATATAGCCACTAGCGTAAATCGTCGTCTGGCTAACCTCTGCAGGGAAGAAAACGTTGGATTCATCAATCCCTGGAATTTCTTCTACCGTGAAGATCATATGTTTGTAGTGGATGGAGTCCATCTGAACCAGGTGGGAGCAGCATGATTTGGCCGCCTGCTTCACGACGCAGTAAAGGTTTTTCAGAGAAAAAGCAGAGCCAACCAAGGACCACCAGGGACGAGGTTCGAGGCCCGAGGACCACCAGGGACAAGGATCGAGGACCGTGGACGACCAGGGGTGACGATCAAGGACCGAGAACTACCAGGGATGACGATCGAGGACAGCGAGAACGGAGGACCACCAGAAACAATGATCGAGGACCGAGGACCACAAGGAACAATGATCGAGGACACCGAGGACCGAGGACAACCAAGGAAGAGGATCGGGGACTGAGGGCAGACAGGTACATAAATGTAGATGAGAGCAGAACCAATAATTTGAATAAAGCGTTCCTTGAATTCCAAATCCAAAACTTTGAATGTTTTCTATGCAAACACTCGTAGCATATGCGATACATTTTCAGATTTAGATGAACTAGTGTTTACGGAAAATTAAGATGTTATTGGCATAACAGAATCTTGGCTCAATACAGAAGACAGAGACTTTTTAGCAGAGTATTCACTTCCCGGTTGTGTAATGTTTGAGAAAAGCCGAATTAATAGAAATGGAGGTGGTATCAGAGAAAGTCTTAACCCGACCCTCTTGTCAAAACCTCAAATTGTGAACGTCGACACATCCTTTGTGCTAATAAAGAATAATAAAGGTACAAAAATAATACTTGCACTAATATACAGACCTCCAGTTCAATCAGTGCAAACTGACCGAGAAATTTATGAGCAAATTGCAGACTTAAGTAACTCGCAAGATACCGTAATTTTTTGGCGACTTCAATTTACCTGTGACCAAGTGGGGAGATAGTATTACTTCACACTCTGGACAAGACCTGTATGCAAACTTGCAAGAGAGTTCGCTATATCAATTTGTTAGATCTCCAGCCCGTGGATATAATGTCCTTGGCCTTGTACTTTCAACAAAACAATAATTGATAGAGAATTTGAATGTCGGTGATGAATTCAGTAACAGCGACCATCGTACGATAACTTTCAATTTAAAGTTTACTAGTAACGAACGAAATAGCAGCATCGAGAAAGTCCCTAATTTCAAGCAAGCAAACTTTCGTAAACTTAGAACAATGTTTAAAGAAACTGACTGGAACTTTTTAATTAACAATAACGACATAAATCCATCTTGGGAATCATTCACAAACACTTACCTACTGTAAAAGCAATGCAAGACTGCATACCATCGAAAATACGGCGTACAGGCCATAATGATAAGCCCAAATGGTGGAATACAAATATTTCAAACTGTCTGCTTGCTAAAAAGTTTGCTAATGATAGATTAAAATCCTCACAAAATGACGAAGAACGGGTGAAATTTGTAGAAATACAACGCAAAGCTAAAAGGTTAATTAAGCAAAGTAAAAAGACCCTGTTACATGTTGCGATTCAAAGTAAAACAAACCCAAAAGAATTCCATAGTTATATCAGAAAGAAGAGAGTAGTTACTTCAACTATAGGACCGTTAGTCGATGAACATAGAGAATATACCAAAGACGAAGTACAAATGAGTAATGGCCTCAATACCTTCTTTATATCAGTTCTTACAACAGAAGACCTCATTTATATCCCTACAGTATCGCCGATTCAGATAGATAATTCTGATGTTCTAAGCAATATCACCATTACAGAGAGAGAAGCATTGAAATGTTTAGATAAACTCAAGGTAAATAAAACGCCTGGACCTGATACAATCTCACCTAGAGTTCTAAAGGAAGCTAAGGATGAGCTCTCCAAACCACTGACTTTGCTATTCAATAAATCCTTGCAGTCTGGAAATATGCCTGATCAGTGGAAGCTAGCTAACGTAACACTGACTTTAAAAAAAGCAGCAAATCCCTACCCAGTAACTATCGTCCAATTAGGTAAACCTCAGTTGTTTGTAAAATGCTAGAAACGCTCATAAGAGACAGACTCGTAAATCACTTAAAGGAAAATAACATACTTAAAGATACTCAACACGCCTTTCGTAGAAAACGTTCCTGTTTAACAAACCTCTTAGACTTCTTCCACGATATCCTCAACTTCTATGATGAGAGTAAAGCTGTAGATATTATATACCTTGATTTTCAAAAGGCCTTTGACAAAGTTCCCCACAAACGTTTACTGCTAAAACGAAAAGTGCATGGAATACAAGATGGTGTGTTGAAAGGGATACAAAATTGGCTCCGCGACAGAAAGCAAAGAGTAGTCATAAACGGTAAGGCATCTAAATGGACCAATGTAAGTAGTGGGGTACCCCAGGGATCGGTACTAGGACCAATTATCTTTCTAATTTACTTCAACGGCATAGATGAGTGTCTCACCTGTACAATTTCAAAATTTGCTGACGATACAAAAATTGCAAATAGCGTACTCTCAAAAGAACAAGTTGACGATATGCAACACAATCTATATAAGTTTGTCATGTTGGGCCTAAATTTGGCAAATGAGTTTCAATGCGGATAAATGTAAAGTACTACATATCGGATACCAAAATGAGAAAGCAAACTATTCGATGAATGGCACTCAGCTTAAGAATGTAAACAGAGAAACCGATCTGGGAGTAACAATATCGAGTAACCTAAAACCGAGTCTACAATGTTCAGAAGTTGTTAAGGAAGCAATCAAAATAATTGACTTTATAGGCAGGTCATTTGAGCATAAATCCAAAGAAGTTATCCTAACCCTTTACAATTCCTTAGTTCGCCCTCTTCTGGAATACTGCGTTCAATCCTGGTGCCCTTATTACCAAAAAGATATAGACAAGGTAAAACGAGTTCAACGTAGAGTTACCAAAATGATACCTAGCCTAAAGAACATACCATACGAGGAGCCGTCTTAGAAAATTAAATCTATTTCCTTTAACCCAGCGCAGATTAAGAGGCGACTTAATTCAAGTGTTCAAAATCATCAAAGGCATTGACAATATGAACTGTAGTAAGTACTTCACTGTCAACCAATCTAATTACACGCAGGGAAACGGTTGCAAAATTATCAGTAAATCTTTTAACTCGCACAAATCTAAGAATTTCTTCTTCAATCGAGTTGTCAACTTGTGGAATGGGCTTCCCCGAGACGTTATAGACTGCAGCACCGTTGATTCATTTAAACTTCGCCTAGCCAAATATCTTGCATCAATCCCGCGACTGACAGCGTTTGTAAATGAATAACTTTATTTTATCCCCCCCTCAGTTACTAACCCATCTGTCCCCTACTAATTTCCTAATCCTGCCACGGACATTAGTTCCAGGGCAGTAGTTCCCTTTCCAATGTTCCCTTACCCACTCTATACCACTGTTTGGACATTTGATCCTCATTGTTTTGGAGAACAAGCAGCCTAGAAGGGTCACCAGACCTTTTGTTGCTTGATTTCCTTTGTTCTCCTCTAATTTCACTGACCAACCTTGTCAACAAGCCTACATATTTTCTATCCTAAATGACCTAAAGCAGTTAGTTCAGCAACCCGCCCGTATCCCGGACCACCCTGGATATCAGCCCAACATCCTTGAATTATTTCTAACCTCTAATCCTTACGCTTATACTGTAAATCTTCTCTCTCCGTTGGGCTCTTCCGATCATAACTTTATCTCAGTCACCCGTCCTGTCTCTCCAGTACGGCCTTCTGACCCCCACAGCCGGCAGCGTTTGTTGCTCTTTGGTGCTGCCAACTGGGAGGCACTACGGCAGTACTTCTTTGATTTCCCATGGAATTATTTTCGCTTCTGTGGCTGGGGACCTTCAGAGAGTGCCGACCGCATTACTGAGGTAATCCTGTCAGGCATAGACGCATACATCCCATTCTCTTTTTCTCAGAATAACTCACAAAAATCTTGGTTTACTCATGTTTGTTCTATTGCTGTTCCCAATAACAAGGAAGCATTCAAACGGTACCATCACATGCAAAATCAAGAATCCCGTACTTTATATGTCTCTGCCCGGAATCAAGCTAAATCTGTCCTTCAACTCGCCAAAAGCTCTTTCATCAGGAACAATTGCTCTAAACTTTCCAACTCTAGTTCTTCCCAAGCTTTTTGGCATCTAGCCAAAAACCTCTCCAACAATTTTTCCGTCCTCTTTTCAACTCTGATAGTACCACCATAATCTCTTCCTTTAACAAAGCTTAACTCTTCGTTCAAACTTATGCTAAAAACTCCACCTTGGATGATTCCGGCGCTACTCCTCCCTCTCCATTTAGAGGAAAATAACATACTTAAAGATACTCAACACGGCTTTCGTAAAAAACGTTCCTGTTTAACAAACCTCTTAGACTTCTTCCACGATATCCTCAACCTCTACGATGAGAGTAAAGCTGTAGATATTATATACCTTGATTTTCAAAAGGCCTTTGACAAAGTTCCCCACAAATGTTTACTGCTAAAACTAAAAGCGCATGGAATACAAGACGGTGTGTTGAAATGGATTGAAAATTGGCTCAGCGACAGAAAGCAAAGAGTAGTCATAAACGGTAAGGCATCAAAATGGACCAATGTAAGTAGCGGGGTACCCCAGGGATCGGTACTAGGACCAATTCTCTTTCTAATTTACATCAACGACATAGATGAGGGTCTCACCTGTACAATCTCAAAATTTGCTGACGATACAAAAATTGCAAATAGCGTACTCTCAAAAGAACAAGTTAACGATATGCAACACAATCTAGATAAATTGTCATGTTGGGCCCAAATTTGGCAAATGAGTTTCAATGCGGATAAATGTAAAGTACTACATATCGGATACCTAAATGAGAAAGCAAACTATTCGATGAATGGCACTCAGCTTAAGAATGTAAACAGAGAAACCGATCTGGGAGTAACAATATCGAGTAACCTAAAACCGAGTCAACAATGTTCAGAAGTTGTTAAGAAGGCAAACAAAATAATTGGCTTTATAGGCAGGTCATTTGAGCATAAATCCAAAGAAGTTATCCTAACCGTTTACAATTCCTTAGTCCGCCCTCTTCTGGAATACTGCGTTCAATCCTGGTGCCCTTATTACCAAAAAGATATAAACAAGCTAGAACGAGTTCAACGTAGAGTTACCAAAATGATACCTAGCCTAAAGAACAAACCATACGAAGAGCGTCTTAGAGAATTAAATCTATTTCCTTTAACCCAGCGCAGATTAAGAGGCGACTTAATTCAAGTGTTCAAAATCATCAAAGGCATCGACAATATGAACTGTAGTAAGTACTTCACTATCGACCAATCTAATTACACGCGGGGAAACGGTTGCAAAATTATTGGTAAATCTTTTAACTCGCACGAATCTAAGAATTTCTTCTTCAATCGAGTTGTCAACTTGTGGAATGGGCTTCCCCAAAACGTTATAGACTGCATCACCGTTGATTCATTTAAACTCCGCCTAGACAAATATCTCGCATCAAACCCGCGACTGACTGCGTTTGTAAATGAATAACTTTATTTTATCCCCCCCTCAGTTACTAACCCATCTGTCCCCTACTAACTTCCTAATCCTGCCACGGACATTAGTTCCAGGGCAGTAATTCCCTTTCCAATGTTCCCTTACCCACTCTAAACCACTGTTTGGACACTTGATCCTCAGTGTTTTGGAGGACAAGCAACCTAGAAGGGTCACTGGATCTGTTGTTGCTTGATTTCCTTTGTACTCCACCCCACTCTCACTTATTTATACCTGATATTATAATCTCTTCTAAGTATGTACTCTCAGCCCTCTCTGGGCTTAATACTAAGAAGGCGTACGAACCAGATGGTGTACTAAAAAACTGACTCCCAGCCTAGGCAAACTCTTTCGTCTCTGCCTTTCCTCTAACATCTTTCCTTCTTGCTGGAAGTTTGCTCTTATTCAACAAACCCAAAGAAGGGTGACCGCTCTCAACCTTCTAACCATCGTCCTATTGCTTTCATTTCTTGCATCTCTAAAGTTTTTGAAACTATTCTTAACTCAAAATTTCTTAAGCATTTAGCTGTCCATAATCTACTTTCATATCGTTAGTACGGTTTCCTTAAGGGCCGCTCTACTGGTGATCTTCTTGCCTATCTTACTAACTCTTCGTCATACTCCTTTCGGGATTTTGGTAAGACTTTTTCTATTGCTCTAGACATATTGAAAGCCTTCGATAGAGTCAGGCACATGTCTTTAATTTCAAAACTACCCTCCTTTGGTTTCTATCCCACTATCTGTGCCTTGGTCTCTAATTTCCTTTCAGATCGCTCCATAGCTGCAGTTGTGGACGGCCATCGCTCACTTCCTCAACTTATCAACTCCGGTGTTCCAGAGGGTTCTGTCCTGTCTCCAATTTGCTTTCTAATATTTATCAATTATCTCCTCAACTGTACCTCTAGTCCTATTTATTCTTATGCTGATGACTCTACCTTACACTATTCAACTAATTTTTCATATCAACCCAGCATGCAATCAATCCAAAACTCACGTAAAAGGGCCATAGAGCGCCTATCTTCCGATCTATCAATTATTTCTGATTGGGGTAGAGAAAATCTTGTTACTTTCAATGCCTCCAAGACCAAATTTCTCCCTCTATCTCTCCATCGCAATCTTCCGGAAGAATATCAATTGCTCTTCAACAATACACAAATGAACCCTTCATATTCTCTTACTATTCTAGGTGTATCGTTTTCATCCGACTTTTCTTGGAAAGATTATACCACTCTTGCTAAAATAGTTTCCCAAAAGTTAGGTGTGCTCAACCGTCTCTGTGATTTCTTCACCCTCGCACAGCTTCTTGCTCTGTATCGAGGCACAATGCGCCCCTGTAGTAAGTATTGTTCGCAGGTGTGGGGAGGCTCCACCCATACCGCACTTCTCGAAAGAGTAGAATCCAAAGCATTTCGCCTTATCAATTCACTTCCTCTTACTAGTTCCCCACAATATTTTTCTTCATGCCGCAATGTTGCATCTCTTTCACTCTTCTATTGCTATTCCAACAATCAGCGTTCTTCAGAGCTCTCTCAGTGCATACCCCCTTCTTTGCGGCGAATGCGAGGCACCCACCTTTCATCACAGTCCCACTCCTATTTTGTCCAGCTCTCCAAACCAAGAATTGGCAAATGTTCTGTCTTTCTTTTACTCAACAAATTAACTCTGGAACTATCTCCCTCAATCAGTCTTTCCTCCATCCTGTGACTTAAACTGCTTTAAACTTTGTGTGTCCAGGCATTTTGACTTCAACGTTCCTTGAATTTGGCTCTGTCACTCTTTTGGCTTTGGGGGAGACAATCTTACAGGCAACCTGCCTTATGTCTCATCATACACATAGGAAAAAGAAGATGAGGGTTTAGAGGCTATTTTATCAGTGTTTGTCTGGCAGTTCATGCTACAGGCAAATTTAATTGAGAATTTGATAATTCACTCATCTTTAGTATCTCATTCTACGAGATTTATCACAATCAATACATGATCAAAGTAAAAGATATATTTGTTTGTTTCTACATTTAAACAGCGGTACATAACCCCAATATTTTGTTTATACACGAATGCGGCAACGCTGACAGGAGGTATGAACTGCAAAATGATTATATTTTTTTAACAGAACAGCCTCAACCGAAAATTTGTCAGTGTTATCGTATAACGATCTATGGTTATTTATGTATTGCTGCATATATTTTATTAGTATAGTATGCCCATAATTACATCAAATTTTGTTTGTGAAGTGTTCTGTATCGATAAGATTCGATCGCATGAGCACAGAATTGGCTTATTGTTATATATATTTATGAGCAATCTTATTTTATTTGTATTTATTACAATTATATACCTTAATTAAAACATTCTTTTGCTGCACTATTAGAAGCAATTTATTAGGGAAAATAAGAACCTTTAAGCCCCCGTCACACTATGCTGAATTAAGTGCTGACGCTCCACGACTTAAGGAGTGGCGATACAAGGGGGAGACCACTGCCGAGTAATGTGGGTGATCGAGGGAAGGGACGCCCATGGCAGGCACTATGGATGGGCATGCCGCCTGACGGCAACTGGACGGGGTCGAACGGCGACCATGCAAGACCTAAGGAAAAATAACGGACGCTGCCAGGCGGCATCATGTGCCGTAACACGCAAACTGGTTTGCGATATTGCTCCCAACGAGCGGCACCTATAGGAGGTAGAGCGGCGCCTATAGGTACTACGGCGGCGATGGACGGTCACCCTGTCACACTGGACCCCTACTCCATCACAGTTGACCCCGACCGTACACATACATATGCCTAATTTCATAATACATAATTGCATACATCATACATAATTAAGGTTAAGTACAATATACAATAAGTGAAGAGTATTATGGTCTGTAATTATCTTTTGAAATTGAAATTGAAATATTTTATTTAGCCATCGAAATACAATACATTATTGGTTATTATATACTTGGTAAAAATGGCTGAGCCTTTTGAGGGAAATCTCTCTTAAAGGCACCTTTCTTGTAACTCGATACAATAATTATTGTCAGTGCATTTATGGCCAACAATTAGGCCTGAGAGTATTCATATAAACATACAAGTACATAAATATACCACACATACCTGTTCCCAAACATAAACAAACACATATACACACACATAAATGCTAGTAACACACACACACACACACACACTCATATACATATACACTCATAAGTAAGCATGATGAACCTATATACACGAACATACAAACAAATATACAAACACACACATGTACAATGAACACAAAATACATATACATATTTATCCACACATATATTCATATGCGACGTTGTCCCGTGCAACTTTGCCAGTTCGCGGACACATGTTTTCGAAGCGCGGACTCACAGTATGCCCTCCCCCTATGACGCCGCCTGGGCGCTGCCTCAAGACACTTTCTACATACGTGTTTGCTCATTGTCTCCGTAAGGCGGCAACCATGGGTGCCGCCGACACCCTTAGCCACGCCGTCTGACGGTGTCCCACTCTAGTTGGGACGGCGTATGGTCACCGTAGGTCTTTACCGGGTGACGGCGACCTATTTTATAGCGGCGTCTGACGCAGACAGGTTGGGCGCCCTTGTATCATCTGACACCTACTGGACGCCGCCCGACGCCAACTGCCTACCCTCACCGTCCCATCAAATTTTGCGACCTCACTTGCTGCCGACTCAGCTTATGAGAGTTGTGCATGTCAAACTTTTCCTGAAACCTGTGACGACCTCTCCCCTCCTCTCTCTTGAGTTGGCGCCCACCAAAGATGCGCGGCGATTTAGGCAAAGACATCATTATGACCCTTAAGTCGTGGAGCATCGGCACTTAAATCGGCATAGTGTGACAGGTGCTTTAGACTCGCCACATTTTTTTCCATATATATGCATGGATGTTTGTCGTTATTGATATCCTAAACAAGAGAGAGTTATACAGAATTACACAGATACTCAGACCACACAGACTTTGCGGTCCCAACTAGGTAGTCCGGCCTTAACCTGACCGCGGCGAGCCTATGGTATTTAAAACGTCGCGGTGGGCGAAGGTATTGTGGGTATTTCCCGACGAATTTTGTCATTTTACGTTAAATATCGTTATAACTTATTCATATGCACCTATTTTACGTTTAATATGAAGATATTAACATGTAACAGCAATAAATCAAGTAGGAATAGTATTTGGAGGGTTAAAATGACAAATTATTGCCGACCCTCCAGTCATGAAGTGTGAGGCGAATGCGACGTATACCCTCTCTCTTACCACGCACTCGATAGGCGCAGCACAACACCTTGGAACCGGGTTGGAGATATTGGCGCGGTAAATAAACCGATAAACAAGGGAATAAGAGGAAAAATAGGTGATAATTAAAGGGGGGGGGTAAGAGGGGGTTTTGACACATGTAGAGGAACGATAGGAGGTATGGAGGGGAATTATCTCACTAAATCACACATTCCTTTGTTTTGAGTGCTACTGTTTTTTTTTAAATACTTTTTTTAGGCCTTGGCTCATATGAGGACGCTCGCCCTTGTAGGGTTCAGACTCATATGAGGACGCTCGCCATTCTTGGGTTAATACTACTAGACAGAGACAGTTTATAAGTGGAAGAATAGGACAGTAAAGTATAGAAGGTTCTCTCCCAACCCTCCAGCTAAAAAGCCGTACTGGAAAATAGGATGAAAGAAATGCCCACAAGGAAAGTTTTTGTAGAGTATAGAAAGAAATTAGTTTGAAAGGGAAATCACACATGCCTACTGATTAGTTCATATAAATACAATCATCATCAGATGATTGTCCATTGTTATCTTAAACGTATAAATTGAATTACTCCCTTGGTAAACTATTCCACTCTTTAACCACACTGTATGTGAAGAAATTTTGTGTCACATCTAAGGATGCCATTTTTTTATTAATTTCACTCCATTACCTCGGGTTGCAGCACTGTTATTAATCGTGAACAGTGCACTGATATATACTCTGTCAAATCCTTTAAGTATCTTAAAACATTTGATAAGTTGGCCTCGCAACCTTCTTTTCTTTAGCGATACAAAATTTACTTTCTTTAATTTTGAAACTGAAACTGAAACTGATTTATTTTTATTTGGTCTGCAAAGATTACAGTTTTTACATAATTACAATTTATATATATATTAAGACCAGGTTCTTTGATAAACATTTTCATCTTAAAGAGCCTTCATATCCAATTTACAATGTTCACACATTTTTTTTTACAGGAGTATCAATTATCTGTAACATGACACAGCCATGATACACCACTACATGGCCATTGAACACATGCAGCAGCAGTAATCACATATTTTGTATATTGAATATAATATACAACTATACAGGGAAGTATATTCTACAAGACAAGACAAGACAAGACAAGACAAGACCTGTATGCAAACTTGCAAGAGAGTTCGCTATATTAATGTGTTAGATCTCCAACCCGTGGAAATAATGTCCTTGACCTTGTACTTTCAACAAAAGGATTGATAGAAAATTTGAATGTCAGTGATGAATTCAGTACCAGCGACCATCGTACGATAACTTTCAATTTAAAGTTTTCTAGTAACGAACCAAATAGCAGCATCGAGAAAGTCCCTAATTTCAAGCAAACAAACTTTTGTAAACTTAGAGCAATGTTTAAAGAAACTGACTGGAGCTTTTTAATGAACAATAACGACATAAATATATCTTGGGAATCATTTTCAAACACTTACCAAAAGCAGTGCAAGACTGCATACCATCGAAAATACGGCGTACAGGCCATAATGATAAGCCCAAATGGTGGAATAAAGATATTTCAAACTGTCTGCTTGCTACAAAGTTTGCTAATGATAGATTAAAATCCTCACAAAATTACGAAGAACGGGTGAAATTTGTAGAACTACGACGCAAAGCCAAAAAGTGAATTAAACCCTTTCACGCACATATGACGCAGAGGTTGCCAGATTAGCAATAAGAAATAGAGTTCTCTCACTCTTAAAATTACCTCTCCAATATTAGTGTTCTGCCCACAGCTAACTCAAAGACAACTGCAGAGGTTGAAGTAACTAAACTAAAGGTTTCTAAATACCTCTGATGGTAACAAAGGTTTTAAAGTATCCCTAATAGGCTCAAAATCGCGTCATTTGTCGGAGAGGGTTAGCAAAGTAAAAAGACCCTCGAGTTACATGTTGAGAATCAAAGTAAAACAACCCCAAAATAATTCTAAAGTTATATCAGAAAGAAGAGAGTAGTTACTTCAACTGTTGGACTTTTAGTCGATGAAAATGAAGAATATACCAAAGACCAAGTACAAAACAATGAGTAATGCCCTCAATACCTTCTTTGCATCAGTTTTTACAACAGAAGACCTCATTGATATCCCGACAGCATCGCCGATTCAGATAGATAATTCTGATGTTCTAAGCAATATCACCATTACAGAGAGAGAAGTATTGAAATGTTTAGATAAACTCAAGGTAAATAAAACGCCCGGACCTGATACAATCTCACCTAGAGTTCTAAAGGAAGCTAAGGATGAGCTCTCCAAACCGCTGACATTGCTATTCAATAAATCCTTGCAGTCTGGAACTATGCCTGATCAGTGGAAGCTAGCTAACGTAACACCGATTTTTAAAAAAGGCAGCAAATCCCTACCCAGTAACTATCGTCCAATTAGCTTAACCTCAGTTGTATGTAAAATGCTAGAAATACTCATAAGAGACAGACTTGTAAATCACTTAGAGGAAAATAACATATTTAAACATATTCAACACGCTTTCGTAACAAACGTTCCTGCCAAACCTCTTAGACTTCTTCCACGATATCCTCAACCTCTATGATGAGAGTAAAGCTGTAGATATTATATACCTTGATTTTCAAAAGGCCTTTAATAAAGTTCCTCACAAATAGTATAATTTATGGTGTTATGTAATTTCGTGGAAATTTCATATAGATTTTTGCCAATGTGTTTTTTTTTAATGATTATGACCCATTATCTACACAAATCGTGTTTGGCATTTTTTTGGATGCCATCTTGGAATAATGGCGGCCATCTTGAATTTTCGGCATAAAATATGGATATTTTGCCCATCTGTGCAAATTCTAAGCCCTTTATACATTATATTTTGTTTAATTATTAACACAAATGATGACTAAGATGTTTGTATCATGAAATAAAGTCATGGCATTCAGTACTTTGAATGACAGGACATATAAAGACCTCTAAATCCAAGATGGCGGCTAATTTTACGAGAATTTGTTCATTTGCTTTTTTGTTTTTTCTAATTGTTTTTTCTTTGTTCACAGAACATGGAAACCAAGCGACGCAAGATAGAAAACAAATACAGACAGTGCATCGTATGTCAAGAAAATACAAATGAAACAGTCAGTACACCAAAGCCAGACAGCTATGTTCGTTTCCTGGAGTGTGTCAGAGAAAGGTCAGACTATGGAGAACAAAAATACATATCTATGTCGCAACGTCTGGTTAATCTGGAGCCGCAAGATCTTCAAACTAACAGTGCAGTGTGGCACCAGAAATGCTATGCTGAGGCCACGAACAAAACAGACATACAGCGAGCCAAGACCCGCCACAGCAAAGCCCTCGAGAAGGGTGATACCACAGTACTGATCAGACGAAAAGGTCGGCCACCGAGCAGTCGTACACCAAGTGTTCCATCTACGTCACGTACAGGATCACAACGGAAAGTAACACGTTCGTCCATTCCAAAGGTGCGAAAAGAATTGTGTTTCTTCTGTCAAAGAGCGACAGCCGAAAATACTCACATATGCCAAACCGAAAACATTGGGGAGCAAATAGCAGCTGTGGTAAAAGAAAATGACAACACAACCTGGAAAATAAACTATTCGGAACTGCTGAATGAGAAAGATGCTTTGTCGAGAGACTTACTGTATCATAAGTCATGTATGACCATTGAAGGGCAGAAGCTAACAACTCGCAGAAAGCAGGAAACAACAATGGAATTTGATGCTGAAATTCCAGATATTGAAGGTGACAGAAAGTTTATTGTTGCAGAGGTACATTTTTTCAGTCAACTGCAGGACCGGACATCTTCTGGAGAAGAAGAGCAAAACTTCATGGTGGAAGGCATTTATGGACTGTGGTGATGACATTGTTGGTGCACTTGCTCGTCTGGGACAGGAGAGTGAACCATCCTGTGAAGTGCTGGGTCTTTGTGAAGCATTCATCTGCAAGTTACTCGGTCCAAAGAACGCAGGTATTAGTCAAGCTGCGGCACTCAGATGGTTTCATTTTCGTGGAATCAACACCAAATAAGGAATCGAGAAGCTGCCCCCAACACAAGGATCATTGCATGAGCACATTCGACGGGCACATTACCAGTGCTTAATCTGGAGGCAGGCCTTAATTCCACAACCAACCGTTCCAGCACCAACTGAATTGGGATGGTCCATCAGTGACACTTCGGGACATTTCGTTCCCAAGTTAAGCGGAATACCTCTGGCTCCAGATTCCATCTTACAGTTGGTTCGGTGTAAATGCACAAAGAGTCAATGTAGTGGGCGATGTTCCTGCCGCGAAAACCAAATGCCCTGCACAGAGTTGTGCAAGTGTGATCCAGATGGATGTAAAAACTTGGCTGATGTGGGCGAAGCTAGTGACGAATCTGACACTGAATGAGTATCAGACTTGACATGAACTTGTCTCAGGAACATAACATAGTAACTGTTCTTTTATTTAAACAATCAAAGTGTCTCATTTTTGCAACAGAGGTTAACTGTCATACTGTCATTTGATAAAAAAATACCAAAACAAATTCTAAATCTGATGGCAAGTAAAAGTATTATATAAACGTATTTTACAATCATTTCTTCTCACAGAATTTGACATGATAAAATAATAAAAAAATACTGTTTACTCATTGCATTGATATGCACAAATATAGGGTACATCACACTTCACACCCCCATAGACAGTCAAAAAGTTCGAAACTTGTGCAATTTGCGGCAAAAAATTTCCGTTTTTGGCGATACCACCCGATCTTCTTTAACAGGCTAAACAAATGTCAAGATGACCCTCCTAGTACTCTAGGCTAACAAAAAAAAATACATTGGCAAAAATCTATATGAATTTTCCACGGCAGCCAAAAATGTGACATAGCAGCATGTACTAAAACGTTTACTGCTAAAACTAAAAGCGCATGGAATACAAGATGGTGTGTTGAAATGGATAGAAAATTGGCTCCGCGACCGAAAGCAAAGAGTAGTCATAAACAGTAAGGCATCTAAATGGACCAATGTAAGTAGCAGGGTACCCCAGGGATCAGTACTAGGACCAATTATCTTTCTAATTTACATCAACGACATAGATGAGGGTCTCACCTGTACAATCTCAAAGTTTGCTGACGATACAAAAATTGCAAATAGCGTACTCTCAAAAGAACAAGTTGACGATATGCAACACAATCTAGATAAGTTGTCATGTTGGGCCCTAATTTGGCAAATGAGTTTCAATGCGGATAAATGTAAAGTACTACATATTGGATACCGTAATGAGAAAGCAAACTCTTCGATGAATGGCACTCAGCTTAAGACTGTAGACAGAGAAACCGATCTGGGAGTAACAATATCGAGTAGCCTAAAACCGAGTCAACAATGTTCAGAAGTCGTTAAGAAGGCAAACAAAATAATTGGCTTTATAGGCAGGTCATTTGAGCATAAATCCAAAGAAGTTATCCTAACCCTTTACAATTCCTTAGTCCGCCCTCTTCTGGAATACTGCGTTCAATCCTGGTGCCCTTATTACCAAAAACATATAGACAAGCTAGAACGAGTTCATCGTAGAGTTACCAAAATGATACCTAGCCTAAAGAACAAACTATACGAGGAGCTTCATAGATAATTAAATCTATTTCCTTTAACCCAGCGCAGATTAAGAGGCGACTTAATTCAAGTGTTCAAAATCATCAAAGGCATCGACAATATGAACTGTAGTAAGTACTTCACTATCAATCAATCTAATTACACACGGGGAAACGGTTGCAAAATTATTGGTAAATCTTATAACTCGCACGAATCTAAGAATTTCTTCTTCAATCGAGTTGTCAACTTCCCCGCGACGTTATTGACTGCAGCACCGTTGATTCTTTTAAACTTCTCCTAGACAAATATCTTGCATCAAACCTGCGACTGACTGCATTTGTAAATGAATAACTTTATTTTATCCCCCTCTCAGTTACTAACCCATCTGTCCTCTACTAACTTCCTAATCTTGCCTGTTGTTGCTTGATTTCCTTTGTACTCCTTTGTACTCTACAATTCCTTCAAATGTTCATGTTATGGAATAAAACGAAAGTAAATATTAATCTTTCATAATATGGCTTGTTTTTCAGAGGGAATTAGTCTAGTTGCTCTACGCTGCACAGATTCGAGTTTTGCAATGTCTTTCTTGAGATACGGGGACCAGGACTGAACGCCATATTCAAGATGGGGTCTAACAATGCTTTTGAATAATGGCAAAATAATGTTTTCGTTTGTATAGCTAACATTTCTTTTGATAAATCCCAAGGCTTTGTTAGCTTTTTTTGTTGCAGAGAGAGAGAGAGAGAGAGAGAGAGAGAGAGAGAGAGAGAGATAGAGAGAGAGAAACTGATTTCACTGAAAAAACACAAAGTCGCAAGTAAACACACCACATTCCGTCGACTTTACCTCTTTCTCCTTCTTGTTTTTTTAGAATTGGGCGGGCTCTTCAAAACACATCACACCTACGTATCCGCTTTCCTCCACTATGCACGTCAGTCATCATCCCTTAGGAATGGCGCTAACTTAACGGCTATACATTCTTCTTTAACATAAGCATATGTTTGTGTTCTTTATATATTTGAATGCGACTATATTACACTTCTGATATCATTCCACCAGTTATGTCTTACTTCTACATTACATATTTGCCTGTAATTTCTCTCCGCATACACTATTTACACGATTCTCACTGAATGTGGAGTATTATTGGAATATTTCTAGATCAACTGACCATAGTGTACGTCACGAACAGCTGACCATTTACGTCATGACCCAACATTCTCAATTACAAAATGTCTGTCGAGTGTGCCAGGTTTTTAAAAAATTTGACTGAACTTGCGGTGTCCTTTAAAAAATCTGATGGAAGTCTGAAAATTCCTAGCAAACCACAATCTCATTATTTCTGATAAGTGTACACACTGGGACAGTGCCCTTTCTCATTCTGACAGGCGTTTTAGATTACATAACGTGAATAAGCAACAACACGGGAAAGCTTATAAAAAAGTGTGTCAATTTAACATTAGTGCAGTGAAAGACACTTTCCTTGAAGGTGCCCAACTATCCTATGTAACTGTCAGCAACATTTGCTATATTGGTTCTGTGCAAATGTCACAGCATACAAAAGAATAGCCCATTAATGCCATGTTTCTTAACAGACATTAGTTGACTGGTACTCCTTCTGCCGAGAGGTCACCATCAACTACTGCCTAGATTTTCACAGAAAATTGGTGGCCCAGGGAAAGAAGTAGAAATAGATTAAGCAAAGTTTGGGCAGACAAAGATCATACTAGGAGGCGTTCAGAGCCAAAGGGGGATCCGCGCCATTTCAACGGTTTTGAGTTGGGGACAGGATACAACAGGCGTAACCCTCCCATGTAAAATAGAGTGGTGGGCTGAACAAAAATCGACCATGCGGAGGCTTCACATAGGGTTGAAAGACACGTGTTATTGACGCGTTGCTAGACGATCAAGTCCAACTATTCTGAGCCAGAGGGGTCTCCGGGCCGGCCGGCCAGCCAATGAGCGAGGACCGCGCCGCTGCCACACACCCCAGCTCAGCCAATGAGCGGGCGGGAGGGACAGGGGGGGTAGCCAGTCCTTCCCTGCCGTGTTGCCCGGCCACACGTGCATTGTTTTTGTCGTGGATTTAGCCCTTATTCCGTGGATTGCAGTGCACAAAATGAGTTCCGACACTAGTGACAGTGAGGGAGAGTTACCTGGGCCTTCTAGAAAGGCCAGAAAGAATGTGGCTAAGTGGAAGAAGGTAGAGAGAAAGCGAAAAAGGGATAGTGGCGAAGAGTATAAAGCAGTCAAGGGAGCAATTGTTGCAGCAAAAACAGTGGGGCCTCCCTGTTCTTGCCCGCGAAAATGTTACGATGCGGTTGGTACAGATCATGTGGATGTTGTGTTTGCTAACTATTATACATTGGGGTCACATGATAAGCAAACGGCCTACTTAACAAACCGTGTGTCGTCGCAGGATGTTAAGAGAAGTAGGATCAAAGACAGGCCTAGTAAAGTACTAAGAATGATTCGGTACACCGTGAAAAAGCTAGACAAGGAAATTGAGGTGTGTCGTACTGCATTTCTTAACATGCACGGTGTGACAAAGAAAAGGGTGACCAATGCCGCAAACAAGGCCACTTCTTCTGGCACCACAGTGCCTGATCAGAGGGGGAGACATGTGCCAATTAATAAAGTTAGTGACATTAAAGTAGACTTAGTTAATGAGCACATCCGGGGGTTAAAGACAGTGTCCAGCCATTACTCTCGGGCCAAAAGTGTACAGAGGAAGTACCTACCACCAGGACTAAATAGACAAATATTGTACCAAATGTACAAAGAGTGGATGGTGCAGGAAAATAAGGGTGAAGACAATGTTGTGAAAAGGTGGAAGTATATCGAACAGTTCGACAAGAAAAACATTGGGTTCGAACCACCACAAAGTGATTCATGTAATAAGTGTGATGAAATAGACATGAAAATTCGTGACTGGGATCCTGAAAATGACGATGACGAGATTCGTGCGCTGAAAATTGAAAAGGAAGTGCATACTAACAAGGCAAACACGGCTCAGAAACTAATTAAAACTATTTCTGAAGAACCTAATAAGCCTCATTTAGCGGTAATTTGCATGGACCTACAACAGACCCTCGCTACCCCTAAACTTTCTACTGGATTACAGTTCTACAAACGTAAAATGTGGACCTTTAACTTTGGCATTCATGACGTAAAAAACAAGCAGGCCACGATGTATGTCTGGAACCAGAGTGTGGGGAAGAGGGGGTCTTCTGAGGTGGTGTCTTGTCTGAACCACTATGTTACCAATGTGCTTGGCCAGAATATAAAAAAATTATTTATATTTTCTGATAATTGTACCGGCCAAAACAAAAACAAAAATATTATACTTTCATGCCTTAGACAAGTGCATGCTGGCCGATTTATTAACATTAAGCACTACTTTATGATCCCAGGCCACTCTTACCTCCCTTGTGATCGGGATTTTGGGGTGATAGAGTTGAAAGTACGAAAGGTCAATGTCTACACCACACCCCATTATGTTGACCTAATCAAGCAGGCCAACAGAATTCATCCATTTCAAGTAGTGGAGATGAAGCGGGAAGACTTCAAGAACTACGAGGAGCTCCAGAGTAGTGTGTCTTGGGCTGGACTAAAGGACTCTGGACTCATGCAAGCAAGGGTCTTGTGCTATGCAAACACGTTCAAGGAAGGTATCACGGTGCAAGACAATTACACGGATCTGATACAAACTCGGGTAGTTTTGGAGAAAAAGAAAGACAAGGGGAAGCTCAATTTGGCTGCCATTCCACTGAATGAAAAGTACCCTCAGTGTGTGCCTCTATCAAAGGAGAAAATTAAGGACATGAAGTTGCTGATGACCTATGTTGACCCAGCGTACAAACAATTCTTCATTGACATAATCCAGGAGCAGGAGGCAGCACATGGGCAGAGAGCAACAGGTGGAGGAAGGAAGAGAGGTGCGGGAAGGGGGCGTGGTCGCCAAGAGGAAGAGTCAGACATCGACCTCTTTGACGATGACGATGACCCCGACGACCCCGACAATTAACCCCCCTCCCCCCCCCCACTCCCCTCAAGTTACTTATGCACTACTCTACACTGTGTAATGGTGAGTATTAGTACTTTATTTTATTATGATAAAAGTATTGATTATTGCATTTATTTAAGTGTTAAGTGTAATAAATACAAAAATTATTAAATAAATAATTATTTAAACAATAAAATAAACTTAAATCTGCAGATATCTAATATTTTTATTTTAATACTATCATTGATGATTTTTCTTGGTAATAAATATTTGCATACAGTTATTTATTATGTTCACTTATAAAGTGTAATTTGGGGTTTCGTTCACTTTTTGGGGTTAGGGTTTTTTTTTTTTTTTTTTGAGGGGTAAGAATACATCTTAACACCTTACGAGCGGCCTATGCGGTTTATTTATGTGTACCGCACAGCGGGGTGTTTTTAGCCAAAATAGGGCTGTTTACGTGATCATTTTCATGCCTAAATAAGACCCAGAACGTAAAACAAGTACCTATCCCTGAAAGGGCATAAACAGAGCTTTCGAATGACACCATAACGATCCTTGTATGATGGATAGTTTTCTTGCAATAACCGTGAAACGCGAGTGCAAAAAGCAGGTAATTCGGTACTTTCGGTACATAATTGAGTATGTAGCGAGTGAGAGAGGGAGGAGGGAGCTGAGATTTGTGTCAGTAGGTTCGCCGCGGTGGTCTGGAGCAGTCATACGCTCGCTAGTCTCCTGCCACCACTTGTCTCTCTCTCTCAGCCACATTACGTGCTGAAATTGCCACTCGAGTTATGTCGAGCGCCGCCACATAGTCCAGCTTTATTTAACTCGACTTATGTTGCTCGCCGCTAATTATGGGTTAAGGAACATTTTGGTATATAATATATTTGTATAGTGCCATTTATGAAGACCGTACCATAATAATAATATTGCCTAACTTTAAAGGCCAATAACTCGAAACAGTATATTGGCGCGGATCCCCCTTTAGCTCTGAACGCCATTATTATTAGTCTGACTGTCTATTAGGAGAAGGGTGCTAACGAGAAATTGGGTCTTTGGGGCATTTAAGAGGAGTACCAAAAAGGTCTTTCTCATTGCCGTCGAAGACCGATCAAATGAGACCCTCATCAATATTATCAAAGAGTGGATTGAGTCGGGGACTCGCATACATTCTGATTGTTGAGCTCCGTACAGAACCTTGTCCATTCCCAAAACTGTGTCGACCCTGACACCGGATCCCACACCCAGTACATGGAGTACAATTGGAGGGCGATTCGTTCATCTATGCCCCGCTTTCCCACCACACTGGAACATTTTAAGGGTTACTTATCCCATCATCTCAGGCCTTTGCTTTTATGCCACACATTCTTGCTCAGACATCCATTGAGTGCCATAAGCGTTAGTGTGAGCCACAAATAACACCTGACAGATGTTTTCGAGTTGATATGGTAGCCTAACCAGTCGATGCCGGGGACCTGCTAAACATTTGAGAAACATCCCTTCCGCCGCATTTTTTACAATAATTCTATTATTCATTGTTTATCAAGGAATAGGCCTATAGTGTTTAACTATTGTTAACTCGAGAAATGCGAAGCTATGACAGTTCAAAGTGCCCGCGGTGCGAAGGCATTGGCTTCAATTCTGACGAAAATCGTCTTATTTACCATATAAAACATTATTACTTCTCCATTTGTGCCTATTTTACTTTTAATATGAACATTTGCACATTGAAGAGCAATACAAGAAGTGGTAACAGCAATTGGCTGGTAAAAAACGTATATTTTAGCAGCGTGGTTGTAATCTGATGCGGACCGGCAAGACACATACATCCATCTTCTCCACTGTCTTGTATGCTATTGAGACGGTTAAGGGATGTCTGAGACTGGCTAGAGGGTCGGAGAAAGACTCCCCCCTCTCTTTCAGCTGTCCTCGCGCGAAAATACTTGATAAATATCTGGAATAATAGGGAAAATACCCGATAATTGAGGAGGGGGAAGAGGGGGGAGATAGGGAGGGAAGGAGGGGAAAGGGTTGAGACACTTGTGGAGGAGTGATAGGAGGTATGGAGGGGAATTATCTCACTTAATCACATATTGCTTTGTTTTGAGTGCCAGTGGGGTGTTTTGAAAGTTTTATAGAGGACGTTCGCCTTCCACCGGTAAAACCTCTCGAGAGGGTGCTTGAAATTACAATAGGTTGCTATGTTTTTTTTATCTATCTATCTATCTATTGCCTGACGCCGTGTTCCCCGAAGGGGTGGCCACGAACAAACCGTCCCCATGCACCTCTGTCCCCAGTCAGTCGATGCCCCTCCTCCCAACCAGCACCGCCTTCATCCATATACTTCCTCACTCCATCCTTCCACCTCTCCTTTGGTCTACCTCTCCCTCTCTGTTCTTCCACCTCGCTCTCGTACACCCTCTTAGTCATTCTCTCACTTTTCATACATTCCATATGGCGAACCATCTCAAGTTGTTCCTTTTCACACTTTCCAGCACATCTACCTCCACACCACACCTCCTTCTTACTTCCTCATTCGTCTGTCTATCCCTCCATGTAACTCCGCACACACTTCTTAAGTAACTCATACCCTGGGGGTAAGGGATTAGAATATACCCCACATGCCTTCTGCGTGTCGTAAGAGGCGACTAAAGAGGTTGGGTCGGTGGGCTTGCGACCCCCACCCGTGAAAGATGCATAGCAACGGCAAACGAACAATCAGCCTCTGATGCGGACGGACCCTGTGTTGACGAACCCCGACCGACTATGGACAAGCTTACGGACATTCTGAGAATAGGCTATGTTTTTTTACTTTGTAAAATCTGAAAACCCGAGTCAACATTCAAAATTAGGCTACAGTGCTGTGTTTTTGGACTTTACTAACTCGGAAAACCCGAGTCAATATTCACAATTTGATTACTGTGATTTTTTACTCTGCAAAATCGGAATACCCGAGCCAACTTTTGCCAAAACTTGGCTCGGGTTTTCCAATTTAGTTTTTGTTTGTGTATTTCCAATACATAAAAATCCGAGCCAGGTTTCTTTGATATACCTCATGATTATTTGTTTACGTCTTTAACCCAACATTCCACCTGATCTTCATAGCCCTTACCACTAGTGAGAAAGATTGTTGGAGTAATGTGTAAGCTACTGCAAATCCCCCACTCATACCATGATAAACAACAATAAACACTATATTGCTTGAAGAAAATTAAAAAAAAAATGTATTAAAGGCAGCTTAACCCTTACTGTACCGGCGACGAACAACGGCCGTCAGTAAAAAAAAGTCACTCGCCAATACCAGCAACGGCTGATGGTCGTTAGTAATATGCGGTCCTTGTAACTGGTAGTATCAAGCGATAGCTGCTAACATGACTTGTAGGCACTGCTCTGAGGAGTTGGCCACACTTCTCAGGTTGGCTGCCATCCTCTACAGGCTGGCTGGGTCAGTACTTCACCAACTGCTGAGGTGGGAGGGTGTGCTCTCTTGCCTCTGAAGCCATTTTGGCCACACTGGCTGGTACTGGAGGGTACATTTAAGGTAATATCCTCTGGTACAGTATTGGTTAAGGTATCTTGAATGGTACCATTGCAATAATAGATTCGTGTGGTGCAGCAGGTGAAGTGTGGTGCAACAGGTGAAATGTGGTGCAGCAGGTGAAGTGTGGTGTAGCTGGTGAAGTGTGGTGCAACATGTGTGAAGTGTGGTGTAGCAGGTGAAGTGTGGTGCAGCTGGTGAAGTGTGGTGCAACATGTGTGAAGTGTGGTGCAGCAGGTGAAGTGTTGTGCAGCTGGTGAAGTGTCGTGCATCTGGTGAAGCTGGTGAAGTGTAGTGCAACATGTGTGAAGTGTGGTGCAGCTGGTTAATGTGGTGCAGCTGGTGAAGTGTGGTGCAACAGGTGAAGTGTGGTGAAACACGTGTGAAGTGTTAAGTACCGGTATCAGGTCAAGTGTGGTTGAGCAGATGAAGTAATCTGAGCCTATAAAGCCAAGTGTACTTTTATGAATACATTGAAATGGGTTTAAGTCTGGAAGTAAAAGTTTAAGGATGTCGATAAAGTGAGGTAGTTAGGTGGTTACTAAAATTAAAGTTAAAGTAGAGGGGGATAGAATGGTTGGGAAGGTGAGAGGTCTCTTAAGAATTAGAGAGAAGTAAAGGAGGAAAGAAAGAGCAAAGTAGAAGAGTCAAAGGCGGAGGGCTGTCCTCCTTGCTATTGTTTAAAGGTTTTCCCCTATTATGTTTTTTACTGACCTGGTCATAATATATCAAGTATAATCATTACTGGTGTCAGGGAGGTGAGAACAACATCACCACCACCAGACCCGGGAGCCCTTTACATTCCATTATACTAATGTGTACACCTTCACACAACTCAATGGATAACTGTATATTAAACCCACTTATATCTCTCTCTCCCGCTCTCTCTCTCTCATACTGAACTTCCCCATCCTATTATCTCGTCATCATAGATTTATATAAACACAACATGTCCGTTATTTCTCCCTGTCCCTCTGAAAGCTGAAACTCATGATAATTTGTTCCAGCTTGCCCTACACTGGAACGCCGCCCACAACATTACCCTCCTTCCATTGGACAGCAAGGACGGTACTTGGAAGATCCTTACAGACTTACAGGAACACATTACATCCTCCATCTTTACCATAAATCATCATGTGGGATTTCCAATGAGTGCATTGTTAACGGGTTGTTAGTCACATATCATACCAACAAAGTGGTCGTAGGAGTGAAGGGTAGGTTTTTTTTTTTTTTTTTTTTTTTTTCTATATACCAACTACTCCCTCTCGGGCATAGGCTGAGAGCCTGTACATTCCACCGCTCAACACGGTGAAGCCCGTGAGGTCTTGTTCCAGTCTGGGGAGTGAGACATGTGAAGCATCCATCATGGCTCGAAGCAGCTCCATCTCTGAAGCGGCCGGTTGCTTCGCTCAAGTGCTTCACCGTCTCACCCTCCAGACTCAGACCCTCACTCTCAGAACGCCACCTATTGAGCAGTGAACTCACTAGGCATTGTCCCTCTGTAACATATTTTGAATATGGGAATATTCATACAGTGTTATTTAATCAGGGAACAATGAGGGTATTTTTTTGGCATTTCGGTGGGCTTTGTGGTAATGCACTGATACTAGGTACAGCACAAATTCAATCCCAATAATATCTTCCCATTGACATATCGGGATTTGAACCCGGGTCCATTGGATTACCAATCCAGTGGCATGACCACTCCACCACACCTCCCCTTCTCCTTCAAAATCCTTGTCTTATACTTATTAGTGCTACTACTTCTAGAAGCAAGCATGGACTACCTCGCAGAAACCACGAGGTCTGCCAAGTCTGTGCAGCAATACCTTTCAATTTTTTTACTAAGACTCAGATGTTTCTTTCTCTTTTCTTTTTATGTATATAAAATATTCATGTCGACATATTCAATCGGCTTAAAATGTTCAGTGTTACTGTAAACACACACATATATACAGTATATATATATATATATATATATATATATATATATATATATATATATATATATATATATATATATATATATATATAATTACCCTTATTGAGTATTATATCTGAAAATACTTATTTAATTACACATAGTTCCTTTCATGATAAATGAACGACAATTGATGAAATAATAATCTGCTTCGAGTATCATAAATATTTGTTCATTATTTAACATTTGTCATTAATATAAAGGATTATTACAGTAACATACAGAAGGTAATGGATATTGAGTTGGAGCGAGAATCATCCATTGTCTCTGTTGTAACCAGTAAAGTCTGCTCTCATTAAAGGCGGCGTTACATGGCCATTTTACCGGCAGTTTTAGTAGCCAATATAGGATTATGGTTTGTGATTCATAATTAGCAACACGGAAGTCAGTCACACAAATCGATTCTTTCATTCTAGCATCAAGTTAATACCTGGAATTGATGACAATTATACACTAACATCACAAACTTCTTGGCCAGAGACTAAGGTGATGCTCTGGTCACACTAAGACTCGCTATCAAACTCAATTATATCTTAATATTCTGCATGTTAGTAGGCTAAGCTCTTTGAAATAGATAGTTCAAATTATTATAATACTGCCTCAGTCGCTGAGAAATAACATCATTGGTTTACCGCCTGTTCAAGGATTTTGTTGCGTGAGTGTACAAAACAAAACAAAAAATTATAATTACAGGCAAAAAAAAAAATTGAACTTTGTTAGCTGGAATCAGCTACAAGGTGGAACAAACTTGGCCGTGAGACGCCACCTTAAGCCATACAACAATGCTTAGACTGCCGCTTCTAGATCTACGATAAACCTACATTACTCTGTCCTCTTATAATCTATGATGAAATACTGGCCTCCGCCGCCGCACAAACACAGTTTTGCGATAGTGCTAGATAGGTTTATTGTGATAGTGCTAGATAGGTTTATTGCGATAGTGCTAGATAGGTTTATTGTGATAGTGCTAGATAGGTTTATTGTGATAGTGCAAGATAGGTTTATTGTGATAGTGCTAGATAGGTTTATTGTGATAGTGCTAGATAGGTTTATTGTGATAGTGCTAGATAGGTTTATTGTGATAGTGTTAGATAGGTTTATTGTGAAAGTGCTAGATAGGTTTATTGTGATAGTGCTAGATAGGTTTATTGTGATAGTACTAGATGGGTTTATTGTGATAGTGCTAGATAGGTTTATTGTGATAGTGCTAGATAGGTTTATTGTGATAGTGCTAGATAGGGTTATTGTGATAGTGCTAGACAGGTTTATTGTGATAGTGCAAGATAGGTTTATTGTGATAGTGCTAGATAGGTTTATTGTGATAGTGTTAGATAGGTTTATTGTGATAGTGCTAGATATGTTTATTGTGATAATGCTAGATAGGTTTATTGTGATAGTGCTAGATAGGTTATTGTGATAGTGCTAGATAGGTTTATTGTGATAGTGCTAGATAGGTTTATTGCGATAGTGCTAGATAGGTTTATTGTGATAGTGCTAGATAGGTTTATTGTGATAGTGCTAGATAGGTTTATTGTGATAGTGCTAGATAGGTTTATTGTGATAGTGCTAGATAGGTTTATTGTGATAGTGCTAGATAGGTTTATTGTGATAGTGCTAGATAGGTTTATTGTGATAGTGTTAGATAGGTTAACTGTGATAGTGCTAGATAGGTTTATTGTGATAGTGCTAGATAGGTTTATTGTGATAGTGCTAGATAGGTTATTGTGATAGTGCTAGATAGGTTTATTGTGATAGTGCTAGATAGGTTTATTGCGATAGTGCTAGATAGGTTTATTGCGATAGTGCTAGATAGGTTTATTGTGATAGTGCTAGATAGGTTTATTGCGATAGTGTTAGATAGGTTTATTGTGATAGTGCTAGATAGGTTTATTGTGATAGTGCTAGATAGGTTTATTGTGATAGTGCTAGATAGGTTTATTGCGATAGTGCTAGATAGGTTTATTGCGATAGTGCTAGATAGGTTTATTGCGATAGTGCTAGATAGGTTTATTGTGATAGTGCTAGATAGGTTTATTGTGATAGTGCTAGATAGGTTTATTGTGATAGTGCTAGATAGGTTTATTGTGATAGTGCTAGATAGGTTTATTGCGATAGTGCTAGATAGGTTTATTGCGATAGTGCTAGATAGGTTTATTGCGATAGTGCTAGATAGGTTTATTGTGATAGTGTTAGATAGGTTTATTGTGATAGTGCTAGATAGGTTTATTGTGATAGTGCTAGATAGGTTTATTGTGATAGTGCTAGATAGGTTTATTGTGATAGTGCTAGATAGGTTTATTGCGATAGTGCTAGATAGGTTTATTGTGATAGTGCTATCTATCTATCTATATGCTCAGGCCCAATCCCCATTTTGGGGGTAGCCGACTCAAGACAGAGCAAGAACAGGGAAAACACAAAAACAACATAAAACAAAAAATAAACACAGATAAAAAACACAAACTCTCACATATCCAGGTCACCCAGGAGAAGACCCAGAGACCAGGGTTACCAAGGTCGCTCCAGCACTCCCCCGGCCCCTGACCACCAGGAGAGGTTCCGATCTCGGCAGGCAGACATGCAGCGGAGCCAAAGCGACAAGCCCTCCCACCACACTTCCAGGCACACCCTTCATATTAATCGTCTCCCCGGGCCAGGCGCCTGATGGACTATTATCTAGTCCAACTTGCGCCCGACCCCTTACTCCAAATGACCACGTGTTCACTCAACTATTCACAAGCATTCTCCATTCACTCCTGTCCACCACCACTTCCCCTGCCTGATCTATAGTCATTCCTCTATCATCCAAAGCCTTTCTTACACAGTCTCTCCATCTCAATGGGGGTCTTCCTGCCCTTCTATCTCCCCTTGTACCTGACTCACATATTCTCTTTGTAAGCCTTTCATCTCCCATTCGTTCAACATGACCATACCAGCTCAGCACCCTTCTGTCCACTCTGGCTGACAAATGTTCCTGCTGCCCCACTCTCCTACGTATCTCTTCATTTCTCAATCTGTCTCTACGAGTAACTCCACACATACTCCTCAAGCAGCTCATCTCCATCACATCCAGCCCTCTTTTCTCCTTTTTCTTCAGAGCCCATGTCTCAGCCCCATACATCACTGTTGGCACAACAATTCCTTGATACAGTGCACTTTTTACTTTCACTCCGAGATTTCTCGTCTTCCACATACTCCCCATTGCTCCGAAAACCTTCCTTCCTTCACACACTCTCTGTTTTACCTCCACTTCCATACCTCCACTCCTGCTTATTGTTCCTCCTAGATATTTAAAACACTCTACTTGTTCCAATATTTCCCCATCCAGCCTCACATCTAGATTCACCCTATGCTCTCCCCTATTACACACCATTACTTTACTTTTATTGACGTTCACCTTCAGTTTCCTCCTTCCACAAACCACACCAAACTCTTTGACTACCCGCTGCAGTTTCTCATCAGAATCCGCCACCAATGCTGTGTCATCAGCGAACAGCAACTGATTCAACTCCCAATCTCTACCATTCTTTCCTACTAAACCCAATCCTCTTCCCATAGTTCTCCTTTTCACCTCCCTCACCACACCATCCATAAACATATTAAACAGCCATGGTGACATTACACAACCCTGTCGCAAACCTACCTTTGCCTCAAACCATTCACTCAACTCACCATTTCCTACTCTCACACATGCTCTGCTCCCTTCATAAAAACTCTTAACTGCTTCTAACAAATTTCCTCCAATTTCATAAATCCTTAACACCTTCCACATTGCTTCACGGTCCACACGATCATATGCTTTTTCCAAGTCCATAAAAGCCCAAAATATCTCCTTATGCTTCTCTAAATACTTCTCGCATAACTGTCTTACTGCAAACATCTGATCCACGCACCCTCTTCCCCTCCTAAAACCGCACTGTTCTTCTCCTATTGCAACTTCCGTACACTTTATTATCCTCTCTATCAACACCCTGCCATACAGCTTTCCAACCACTGACAATAAACTAATACCTCTATAACTTGAACACTCCTGCCGATCTCCCTTCCCCTTGTACAACGGCACAATACATGCACTCTTCCAGTCTATTGGTACCATTGACATAGCAAAGCACACATTGAAAAGTCTCACCAACCAATCTATTATCACATCTCCACCCTTCTTTATACACTCCACAGCAATACCATCCAAACCTTCTGCTTTTCCCGCTCTCATTTGTTTCACTGCTTCTTTCACCTCATTTTCCTCAATCCTTTCATTCATTCCCTGCCACCTGGGTGGCCTGGGTAACCTATCTCCATCCACCTCTGCTTCAATCACTGCTTCTCTTCCATCTCTTGTATTTAACAAAGATTCAAAATACTCGGCATATCTTTTCCTCACTTCAACTGGTTCCACTAGTAATTCTCCATTTTCATCTTTCACTGACTCTTCCCTCTTTTGTCCTCCTTGCCTTACTTTATTTACCTCCTTCCAGAACATCTTCTTTCGTTCTTCAAAATTCTCACTGAGCCTTTGGCCCCACCTTTCGTTTATTTCGAAAGATAAATAAAGATAGGTTTATTGTGTTAGTTAGATCATTCCAGTGTAACAAGTTAATATTATATTCACCGATAGTTTGTTCCAACATATCCATACACAATACATCTTTAGGCCGCCTCTCATAGATTTACGTTAATTATAATCTACCTGTTCTTTTTTTTAACGTGGATGAAATACTGGTTGTCAATTAAATACAGTTTCTATTTTCTAGCAGCCTGCCAGATATGATAAATGTTTTAATTCGTTAACTATATAGTAATCACGGGGTCGTAAACATGTGGATCACAAAGTGTTCTATATATCAACACAATTAATTACTAACACAACTGGTGTGTTGGTAGACTTAGCATATTGGTATATAGTTTACATGCCATCAACACAATTAGTTTAATTAAAAATAGTTGTCTTTATATTCGAATTTGTTTCATTGGTTCTTCAAAACAAATGTCAAAACGGAGCAGTTCGTCAACATAATATTATAGGACACAATACGATCTATGGACTCACGAAAGGCAATTATTATTCCTTAATAGGACTGAGGACTGCATATGCATGATTTTATTATTATATTAATATATTTGTTTTATTTATTGTATATACTGTATACTGTATATACAGTATATATATATATATATATATATATAATAATAATATATATATATTCTGACATACGGAGCCCTGTATGTTAATTTAAGAGTTAGAATTAGAGTTGAAGGAGCCCACTACCCAAAACGGTGAAGCAGACTAGCGAACGAGCGAGTGGGCAAACCATCTCTCCCCATACCAGCATGCTAGCCTTCACACCTCGATGACCGATGCTATGACGTATGATCGACGCCAGGAGCTGTGAATGGACCTCGCACCTGTTATGTGATTCGAGGAGCTATGATTGGCGCCGGCACCACCCGCCGCCTCCTGATTCGTTCCTACACCATCATTGTTTGGTATATAAGACCCGAGTTGTGGGCATTGAAATCAGTCTCATTTGGAGTTGGGGGAGGGTGAACTTGCAGCTGGAGGAAGACGGGGTGAAGTATTATAATGGGATTGTGACTGTCAGTCAGATTATATAAATGTGTGTTAAGTGTGTTCGGTGTAAACACTTATGTTATGTTGGTTAGTGAGATATGTGATTGGGAATTAACGTGAACGCTACTATTATGTGTTTAACTATTTGATTGCGAATTAACGTTAACGCTACTATTTATGTACTTAACTATTTGATTGGGAATTAACGTTAACACTATTATTATGTACTTAACTATTTTAGTTGACTAACTTGTGGACTAAAGCAACTCTTTAAGTAATTGGGTTATGATGAAAGTAATACTATTGTTTTATATTAATACTTACGAGTTCTTTCATTTTCTTTGAATTAAGCTTACATTGCTTAATGGTGTTTAGTACGGTGATGCTATTGTCTCGTATTAGTAATATCGCCTTAGACTAACATGGCTGTGTTAATATTACTTCTAGTGATTTCCTAAGCTGAAGAAAATTCTTTTGCTTCAAAATATTATATTTTGCTTTTCATATTATTTGAGTGAGACCTGAATCGAATCTATGAAACGATCCTGTAACTTTATTTACTCATAATCAAACCTCAATGTTACGTGGTTAAGAAATAAATTTAACTAATTATTAAATATATATCTAACTTTTTATGTGACTTTGATATTACTCCTGATGATAATAATAATATAATACTATTAACGTAAGACAAGAACCAAGAATAATTACATTAAATATAAATAAAAGGACATAAGAAAACTATCTATTCATTTCAAAAAGGGTAAGAGACAGAAATATTCTTACTTTAATATTTATCTTTCAAGACTTTTTATAAAATTAATAGTCCTTCTTTAGATATAACTTCTTCGGTTCATAACCATTAGCCTACTAAGCTTCGGTTAAATAATAATTCTTTATAAATACTACATGACTTTAATTAGTTTCAGTATTTTTCATAAGTAAAGAGTATCAGTCAATAAAGGATACCAAGTCCTAAGATCCAAAAGGAAAGGAAGCAACAACAGGAAATTATTTTATTAGATTTTACTTTTGTTTTGCCTTCAGCTGACTGATACCTTAATATATATCTCTGTGCTATCTAGATTCATCAAGTTAACCACTTGAGGATCAAGATACGTAACAGAAGAGTGGCGACCTTGCCAGGATTCGTTTCATACAGTTTCACTCAGTTTCATTAACGTTTCACTACTTAACCATCAAATATTAATCATGCCTCAACTAATTAATAACGAAGATGCTCGAGTTTTCATAGAATCAGAACCCACATCCCCTGATATTGACTGTCTGTCAAAATCTGAACTGAAAGTGCTTGCCTCACATCTCCAATTATCTGTCTCAAACATGTCTAAAGTAGAGGTGGCTCAGACCATAAAAACCCACCTGTTCCCTGTAGAAGGCGGGGAGGGTGACGGAGCAGTTGGTGGGATCCCTAGTAAACTTAGCCAACTTGATGAACAAGTGCCACCTGGTTTGACCGGTGATCAAGTACTGGAACTAGCCAGACTAAAAATAGAAGAAGCCAGAATAAAAGCAACGACCGAACAAGCCAACGCAAGTATAGAACTAGCCAGAATAAAATCAAATACCGAACAAGCCAACGCAAGTATAGAACTAGCCAGAATAAATGCCAGTGCAACGACAGAACAATGTGAATATCAATATCGTACGGCTCAACTAAATGTCAATACAAATGCTCCCGTAATTGCTCCCCCTCTGGGATTAACTATGACTAGTGTCATTCCACCTTTCACTGAGGATAATGTGCAGGATTTCTTTGTTTTGTTTGAGGAAGTTGCTGGAGGTATGAAGTGGACTAGAGATCAATGGCCTTTTATGTTACAAACTGTTTTGACAGGGCAGGCTCGAGCCACGTATTTGTCAGAAGTAGCAGAAGTTAGGCAGGATTATGACAATCTCAAAGAAGCTATCTTAAAAACCTATCAATTGCAGCCTGAGGCTTACAGGCAATCTTTCCGTAAAAACCAGAAGAAAGTAGAAGAAACCCATAAGGTATTTGCCAGGACCATGACTAAAACTTTCAATCATTGGGTCAAGAGTAAGAAAGTCACAAGCTACAACGATCTGAAGGAGTTGGTCCTGTTAGAAAATTTCCTATGGAAAATTGATTCTTCTGTATCCTATCATTTAAAGGGGAAAAAGGTAGATTGTCTTGCTGACGCCGCTGACATGGCTGACACATACGTGCTCAACAACAAATTTCGTGGAAAGAAGCCCTACGATAATTCTAGTTCTAATTTTAAGTATCCCAATCACAAATCTGACAGACCCAGTCACAAGCCTATAACGTCTTCCCCAGCTAGTCAAAACCGAATTGTTCCCCCAACTAAAAATGCGACTCAGGGCAATGGTAACAGAGGTGGGCCCCAAACTAATAGTAATGCTCAAAGAGGGAACTTTCCCGTATCCCCTAAAGTATGTACTTTTTGTGGCATGAGAGGCCACCTAGCTTATCAGTGCTGGGCCAAGGAAAAAACCGAGAGATCGGGGCAGACAGTTGCCGCCGTATCTCAAATTCCATGTGTGCCTTTAATGCAGGGCTCCCGACAGGAGTACCTAGCACCAAATGTTCCTTTAATGCAGGACTCCCGACAGAAGGAGTACCTAGCACCAAATGTTCCTTTAATGCAGGACTCCCGACAGAAGGAGTACCTAGCACCAAAAGTTCCTTTAATGCAGGACACTCGACAGAAGGAGTACCTAGCAGCTAACGTAAATCATCTAGACAGGGGTGTAGTAGCATGTGTGGTGCAACCCACAAGGGTTAAACCAATAATAATTTCACCATCAGTGCAGGACAGTTACCGTCCCTTTATTTCATCTGGCAACGTGAGATTAAATGGTTGCATGCATGAGGTAAAAATTCTGAGAGACACAGGTTCTACTAGCACCCTCATGGTGAATCCTTACACTGAGTGCCCACCTGGCGAACCAGTTGTAATGAGAGGTGCTGGAGGCCAGTTTTATGCATACTTGGTAAAAGGCGAAATTGAATGTGAGTTACTACAGGGTGAGGCCACCATAGCTTTGTGTAGGTCCCAAGATATCCCTGTGCCTGGGGTAACACTCCTTTTGGGGAATGATGTAGCAGGTGAGAAGGTCCGACCAGACCCCATTTTGTCACTTTCCCCTGTTAACGAGCCACTAACCGGTGAGCTCGACAAGGAGTTGCCAACTGTTTTCCCTGTGTGTGCTGACAAACTTTCAATGTCTCAAGTAGCAGTTCCCTCAGACAGAAATGTACCGAATGTAAGAGTTGATGAAAGGGATGATGAGAGTGTGAATGATGCTCCAACTGTGCCTGATGATGTGACTGAGGTGGATTTATCTGACACCTTTATGGCTCATCTTGACCCTAACGATGACCATGAAACCCCTCCAAATTGTCCTAGTGGCCTGGTAGAGCTACAGAGAGATGATTGTGAATGCAAGGAGTTAGCTGCCAGGTCCGTGAGTGAAGAGGAATGTGAGAAGGAGGGTGGTGAATGTTTCTACTTCAAAGGAGGAGTATTGTGGCGAAGATGGAGACCGCCACACAGACCAATCGATGACGGGGCTTGGGACGTCCATCAAGTAGTAGTCCCCAAACCTTGTCGTAAAGATATCATGGAAATGGCACATTGTATACCATTGGCAGGACACCTAGGTGTGAGAAAAACTCTAGACAGAATCAGATCCCACTTTTACTGGCCAGGAATGCGTGCAGATGTAGTGGAGTGTTGTAGAGTGTGTCACACTTGCCAGATGACAGGAAAACCCAATCAGAAGGTGCCTGTACATCCTCTGGTGCCCTTGCCCGTTTTCGAGAATCCTTTTACTCGGGTGGTAGTGGACATTGTAGGCCCATTGCCTAAGACTTCCCAAGGTAACATTTATTTATTAACTATCATGGACATGGCAACTCGCTACCCAGAGGCTATACCCTTAAGGACTACCTCTGCTCCAACTGTAATCAAGGAACTGCTCAAATTTTTCACCAGAATGGGTTTCCCCCATGAGGTGCAAAGTGATCAAGGAACTAATTTTACCTCTAACATTTTCCAGCAGTCCCTGAAGGAGTTGGGTATCGAGCATGTAAAGTCTAGCACCTATCACCCAGAGAGTCAAGGGGTTCTCGAACGATATCATCAGACATTAAAGGGAATGTTACGTAAGTATTGTACAGAGACCGGAGTTGAGTGGGATAAGGGGGTACCTTTTCTTTTATTTGCTACTCGTGAGGTTCCAACTGAATCCCTGGGTTTTTCCCCTAATGAGCTAGTTTTTGGCCAACCTTTAACTGCCAAGTTCAGGGGCCCATATAAGATAATTCGGAGGGTGAGCATTACCGATTATCTAGTAACTACCCCAGACAAGAGAAAGCCCACGCAAGTATTCCATATAAATATGTTGAAGCCCTACCATAGGTCCCCTGATTCCTCTCCTCCAGATTCTCCTACTGTGGCAGTGAATGTCAGGACCTGTGAGCAGCCTGGTGCGGACAAAATCTTCAGTTCTCTTACTGACCCGCAACAGACTGTTCCAGAGCCTGAAGGTATCCATGCAGACTTTGACTTGTCATGTAGCCTATCCAACTTTCAGTATAATTCAGTGGCTTTGAGGGAATTACCATCTAAACTATGTCATCTTCCCTCTGATCAAGCGAACCAACTAATCTCTGTTTTATCTCAGTCTCCCAATGTGTTCCGTGATACTCCAGGGCTTACTTCTTTGGCCGTGCACGACATCGACGTAGGGGATGCAACTCCCATTAAACTATCCCCCTACCGTGTCTCGCCACAACGCAGGAGTATACTGCAGGTCGAGCTTGACTTTATGATTTCTAATGAACTGATCACTAGGGCCTTAAGCCAGTGGAGTAGTCCGGTCATACTTGTGCCGAAGCCAGACAGGAGCCATGGGTTTTGTAGGGACTATAGGCAAGTCAATGCTGTCACAAAGAAACGATACCTACCCACTGCCACGGATCAAAGATTGCATTTCCCAGGTTGGCCTCATGCAGCAGTAAGTATAATTTAATGAGAGGATTTTGGCAATTAGCTCTCCCTTGTAGCGAGGTAAATATCATGCTTTTGTAGTGCGCTTTTAAGCCTTCAGCTGTGAGATGCCTTGCAGTTCGAATTAACGCTCCAGCTACGTTCCGGCTATGTTCTGATGTGGTACCTGGAGACGTTGCCTACTTTGGGTGATATCCTTATATATCCTCATTATAATCTTGCTGTTGCCAATCTGGTGGTGAATCTATTTATGTATTATGTTTAATATTCTGTACTATACTCCTTAAACTCTTTTCTAGGGGGGAGGTCTGACATACGGAGCCCTGTATGTTAATTTAAGAGTTAGAATTAGAGTTGAAGGAGCCCACTACCCAAAACGGTGAAGCAGACTAGCGAACGAGCGAGTGGGCAAACCATCTCTCCCCATACCAGCATGCTAGCCTTCACACCTCGATGACCGATGCTATGACGTATGATCGACGCCAGGAGCTGTGAATGGACCTCGCACCTGTTATGTGATTCGAGGAGCTATGATTGGCGCCGGCACCACCCGCCGCCTCCTGATTCGTTCCTACACCATCATTGTTTGGTATATAAGACCCGAGTTGTGGGCATTGAAATCAGTCTCATTTGGAGTTGGGGGAGGGTGAACTTGCAGCTGGAGGAAGACGGGGTGAAGTATTATAATGGGATTGTGACTGTCAGTCAGATTATATTAATGTGTGTTAAGTGTGTTCGGTGTAAACACTTATGTTATGTTGGTTAGTGAGATATGTGATTGGGAATTAACGTGAACGCTACTATTATGTGTTTAACTATTTGATTGCGAATTAACGTTAACGCTACTATTTATGTACTTAACTATTTGATTGGGAATTAACGTTAACACTATTATTATGTACTTAACTATTTTAGTTGACTAACTTGTGGACTAAAGCAACTCTTTAAGTAATTGGGTTATGATGAAAGTAATACTATTGTTTTATATTAATACTTACGAGTTCTTTCATTTTCTTTGAATTAAGCTTACATTGCTTAATGGTGTTTAGTACGGTGATGCTATGGTGATGCTATTGTCTCGTATTAGTAATATCGCCTTAGACTAACATGGCTGTGTTAATATTACTTCTAGTGATTTCCTAAGCTGAAGAAAATTCTTTTGCTTCAAAATATTATATTTTGCTTTTCATATTATTTGAGTGAGACCTGAATCGAATCTATGAAACGATCCTGTAACTTATTTTACTCATAATCAAACCTCAATGTTACGTGGTTAAGAAATAAATTTAACTAATTATTAAATATATATCTAACTTTTTATGTGACTTTGATATTACTCCTGATGATAATAATAATATAATACTATTAACGTAAGACAAGAACCAAGAATAATTACATTAAATATAAATAAAAGGACATAAGAAAACTATCTATTCATTTCAAAAAGGGTAAGAGACAGAAATATTCTTACTTTAATATTTATCTTTCAAGACTTTTTATAAAATTAATAGTCCTTCTTTAGATATAACTTCTTCGGTTCATAACCATTAGCCTACTAAGCTTCGGTTAAATAATAATTCTTTATAAATACTACATGACTTTAATTAGTTTCAGTATTTTTCATAAGTAAAGAGTATCAGTCAATAAAGGATACCAAGTCCTAAGATCCAAAAGGAAAGGAAGCAACAACAGGAAATTATTTTATTAGATTTTACTTTTGTTTTGCCTTCAGCTGACTGATACCTTAATATATATCTCTGTGCTATCTAGATTCATCAAGTTAACCACTTGAGGATCAAGATACGTAACAATATATATATATATATATATATATTATATATATATATATATATATATATATATATATATATATAATTGCGATTGATTTACAGAGGTTCTGGGATCCAATTTTTGACCTACTTATATTAATAGTCTATAGTATAAGCAAATACACGTTAGGACATAATCTAATGCACAACACATGAAACATTAAGATTGAGAATGAAAGAAGTTGTATTGGAAGAGTCGAGAATAATCTGTTCATTGGTATATCATCACTACGTAATCACCCCCTCCTCCCCAACACCTCTCTCTCTCTCTCTCTCTCTCTCTACTACTACTTGTGTGTAAGATTCTGAAGCCCCGATGGGTTGGTGGATATGGGTAAGGGAATATGGGGCTATAAATCAACAGACAGGTTGGGAGTAGTCTGGTTTATAAAGATGAAGGAAAAGGTTTGGTGCGGAACAAAGGGGAGAAAGTAAGCGACAACAAACAACATATTAAAGGCTTTTTGTAGCTGTAATATAATTATGTAGGATGGACAGTAACTATGGCAAGGGTTAAACGGAACACATATCTGAAATACATAATGAACAGAATTGCATATTGGAACATAATTCAGAAACTTCAAAGATCGATTAAAATATAATTAACTCCTTCACTACCATACCGCCCTTTAAAGTTTTGTCTAGCTAATGTTAAGTGCTATTAATTAGTTTATTAATTACATTTAGCTTTCAAAGAGTTGTAAACAATTTAAAGTAAATCTATTGGCTCGCACAAAGGTTTTCCTAGATAAAATAATATCTAATGATAGTCCATCCCCCCAAAATATACAAATGAGATAAAAATAAAATAAATAAAACAATATAAATATAATACAAATAATAATAATGATACTAATAATTATTATTATAATAATCATAATATTAATAATAATAATGATAATAATAACAACAATAATATAATATTAAGAAGAAATAGGTGTCATAGTATACGGTATTGAAAGCGCTGAAACTGGCTGTCTGCTGTTAAAACCCTGAAACCATGTTGTAGCTTTACGCCATCTTCACACATACTCAAGTCGGTGCCCGAGTCCAGCACGAGTGAACGATGGGTGACACTCTTCGTGACTCTGGTAAGAACCAGCCTGAGTAGGTCACTGTTCCCGATTCACCAAGAGTCAACAAGAGTCGGTACATGTTCATCCACGAGTCAGTACGAATCACAGAGAGTCAACAAGAGTCACGAATAGTGTAACACGAACCCAACACGATTTGAGGAAATTTGAAAAATAACGGTCAAATTCCAGGGTACAAAAACAAAGAGTCAGTACGAGTCAACACAAGTCAACAAGAGTGTAACAAGAGTCAACAAGAGTGTAATAAGAGTCAACAAGAGTGTAACAAGAGTTAACAAGAGTGTAATAAGAGTCACGAAGAGTGCCGTCATCTGGGGTGTCATCGGACAGTGTACCAGCATGTATGTATGTATGTGTGTATGTATGTATATACTCATGCACACCCCGTAGCTGGGGGTGGCCGACTCGAGACAGACCGAACAGAAACAACATTTAAAGTTCCAATTTTTATGGTTTGGTACCACTTTCACGTTCCCTCACCCCTTTCTCTGTCTCGTCTAGTAGATGAAATTTACAAGGGGAGGAGGATTCCTAGCCTACCGTCCCCAGAAGGAAATCTAGGACTGTAAAATAGACAGATAGAAAATAGTAAGTAAAAAGTATACAGTACAAATATATAGAAAAAAATATATAAAGAAAAGAAATAGTGCTAAAAATTTCATAAATTGTTGCACACATTATCGCTTGCTTAGACCGAATGACCTCTTCCCCTCTCTCTATCAATCTACTGTATTTATCTTCTGTATCTAATTATCTTCCTTATTAATAAACAGAATTATTTTTTGTTTCATGTTTTTTAATCTTTATTTAGTTTCTAATGCTATACAATGGACAAAAATACTATCCTACTTTTACATTAATAGTTATTATGAAAAAATAAAAAATAAAAACATTCCCGCTATCTTTTATGTAAGGCTGAACGTATGATTCCGACACCATATATTTTCATCAGAGCATATAGGCTATTTCATAATTCGCACATATTACGACCTTCGATCTATATATCCATTATCAAATCATCTCCCTTATTAATGGATAACGTTATATGTTGTTTGATGTCATTTTAATAATTACTTAGTTTATAATGCCGTGGAAATGAAACAAATAATGTTCTACTATTACATTAATAATTTTATGACAAAAGAATATAATACAAATTTCCCCTGTCTCTGTTTCATAGCATGCTTATTTTTGCTCACGTTATCGATCGCTTTCACTTCTCACTGAAGAATCGGGAACATAATTGTTTAATTTTTTGTAATCAACTTGTGTCATTTTGCTCATTATGTGTTAGTGGTAATATAGTTTATTTAGCCCATCAAATCAGAAATTATTCACAGATTCCATAGAGACCAAATAACATATATAAAAGCTGATAATAAGGGAGATAGCTAGATACAGATGGAAATGAATACAGTAGATAGAAATATAAGTAATAGAGAGAGAGAGAAAGCAGATGAAAAGGAAAATTATAATACGAAATGTATAGAAATAACACTAGCGGTCTGTTTTCTAATGGGTCACCGCAGTTACGATGTTTTTTATCTGTTTTCTAAAGGGTCTTTGCAATTTCAATGTTTTCATATGGTTAAAATAATATGGTTTGATATTATATTTTGAAGAAGTTGGGTCACAAGCGAGTCACGAAGAGTTATGCAGAGTTCAACAAGAGTCAACACAAGTCACAAAGAGTCAACAAGAGTCAACACAAGTCACAAAGAGTCAACAAGAGTCAACACGTGTCTACACGTATGTCCTTCGGACTCGTGACGGGGACACAAAATTTCATGCAGGTTTGAAATTTCTAGGCCACGTCACGAGTACCCAGGACACACCCTGATACCAACATAGTCTACTTGCCAGCCTATAGAGCCCTCTTTTGAACCCGGAAATGTTGAGTACCCCAAAGTTTTAAGTTAGAAATGTACAGTATGGGTCCCCAGCACTTAGAAACTGCTGGATGCTAACTTGCATATGTTGGGCAATTAGCAAAATTAGCATTAACCCTCGCAAACATAGGCCTGGGACACTGACATTTTTGTTTCGCTCTATTGCTCCGTTTGAATGCTTCGTGTGAGCAAACTATTTGAAGGTTCTGTATGAAATTTGGACATAATACACTTAGCTAGATATGCTTTCCGTGAGTGTTCGTATAACAAATTTCCTGCGATCATAATTTCATGTGAAAAAAGGGATGTAAAAACCGTGGATTTTTTTTCACCCAAATTTGTTTTGCGCAGTTAGTGCCCCTACTCTCATGTTGAGCTACAGTTTCAATGTTAGTGTTTAGTTGAACAGATCATAACCTGGCACGTTCAACGCACTAAGCCCCATCTCGCTACCTGCTATAGTTTTTAAGATATTGAGTATTTAGATTAATTTTTAGTTTTGTTTTGAGTATTCAAAATTTGCAGTACCAATAGGTGCACACATAATTTCTGTCTGACAGTTATGAAATTTGGTGATCTTATAGAGTTTTGGACGCCCTTTCCAACGGTGTATTTAGAATTTTGCTGCGACAGAAATGGCGTCATTTACGAAAAATTTACGAACAAAAAATTGGCATCTGCTCCTATCTCTCCAAGTCATTGGATGAGATTTACCACGATGCTGAAGCCCAACAGACACAAAGAAGAGGGTAAAGGACGGCGGGAGTTGGACGCAGAGGACCGGGCTAAAATCCTGAGAGTGCTACAGGAAAACTCCCATCCACTCACCACAGAGACCGCGACCGTCCACCATATCATAAATGGCCAGGTGGCAGATGAAAAGGTGAATGTGCAAGATGCATTGAAGATCGGACAGGACATGAGCACACTGTTCTTTTCATCACTTCCTGAGAGATTTCATGCGCCCATCTCAAATAAGGTGGTGACAATGAAATTCAACAAAAAAAGAGTGAAGGTCAATGAGAAGATTATATGTGACCTTGAGGCGTTGTTTGCTTGGCTGCTAGTGGTGGGGAGCAAGAGAAGAATGGAGCTCTCTGCCCTCTTTGACTACGAGGTCTGCCCGGTCCCTGCATCCATCATCGATGAGTATGGATACCTCAGGAAGGGTATCAAGTCTGTGATCGTCCAGCGTCTTGGAATCCTTGTCCCCAATCCCCACCCACCACATGTTGTACTCGTTGATGCATCGCAGCTCATCTACCACATGGTGTGGCCATCGTCAGGAACTGTGGCTGACCTCGCAGCCAGCATGGGGCGCCGGCTTAATCGTTACATCACCGAAACATTTGTCACCTTTGACCGGTATGAGCAAGTCTCTGCCAAAGACCACGAGAGGTAGAGAAGAGCCGGGGAGAGCTCAACAGAGTACCGACTCTCACTGACAACCCCTCTACCTAGCCGCACCAAAGTGATGAAGAACAAGACAAACAAACGGAAACTGGGTGAGCTCCTGTGCACACACAGCATAGGAGATCACATCAAGATGGTCAGCAAAGCAGACAGTATTGTCACTCATGACGAGGCTGACGTCTCCCTCAACTCATACATGTTGGATGCAGCCAGTCGCGGAGCTACAACTGTCCGCATTCACAGCGACGACACCTATGTTTTCGTACTCATGGTCTCTTGGTGCTGGAAGGTGGGTATCACATGTCACCTGCAGATGGAGAGATGGGATGGCACAATTCTCAACATCAATTCGACAGTAGAAAATCTCGGTGAGCAGTGTCGCTCCATCCTGGCTATGCATGCTCTCTCCGGATGTGACACCACCTCCTATCCCGCCGGGAAAGGGAAGGTGTCCGCACTCAAGGCCATGAGAGTAGTACCTGGTGACCTGCTTCATTTCCTCGGAGAGGAGGGAGCTACTGATTTACAGATTACAGAGGCAGTGAGTGGTTTCTTCCTGGCTCTGTACAACCAGAGGGAGTCGGCATCTCTGAACGTCGCCAGATATGACATCTACCGAAAGCGCAAAACCCCCCCAGCACTGAAGACACTGCCTCCTACAGAGCGCAACGCTCTCCTCCATGGACAGCGTGCCCATCTACAGGTGCTGCTTTGGAAAGCAGCAGACTGCCCTGACCCACCAGCTGTGGACATCACAGAGTTTGGATGGAATAAGAAGGAAGGCGAGAAGGAGGGAGAGGAAGTCATCATGCCCATCCTGGATGCAAGCCCCATTGCTCCTCCTGCCGTGTTGGAAGTGATCAGCTGTAGCTGCAAAGCTGGGTTAAAACCCTGTTTAACAGCAAAGTGCAGCTGGGTAGCTGCAGGCCTGGCCTGTACCAGCTACTGCTTCTGCAAAGGCTATGATAGTACATGTTGCAACTCACTCACACACTCACAGCAAGAAGAGCAATACGACAAGAATGCAGAGTCAGGAGAAGAAGATGAAGGCGATGAGGATGAGTTTTATGATGAGGATATGCTTTATAACAGTGCAGAGTAGTAGAAGTGCAAGACACTCTTTCTTGATGGAAGTTTTATGTTGTGTAACTAGTGCACATATTTTTCAGCTCTGATAATTTTGGGTATACTTGTGTTTTAATTTTGAGGATAGTATTTACCCATAGTCATATTATTCTAGTTTGGTATGGTACTTGCCTTTGTTACCTCTAATACCTGTGAATAAAAGTGTGCATGTTCTGCACATTTGGATAATTGTGTTCATAAATATCTTACAAATTATAACCAAGTTGAAGTTATTTCAATTATTTCATATACATAAGTTATAATGTTTGGATAAGTGTGTTCATAAATATAGTAAAATTTAAAGCCGAGTTGAAATTATTTCAATTATTTCAAATACATAAGTCATCTGTCCAATCCAATCAATTCAGCGTCCTCTAAAACTTCTAAATTGACTGAAACTTCATCAAAATTGACCCACTGGGCGTTGACAAATGGTCACTTAGGCGATTATGCTAATTTATGCTAATTTCGCTAATTTTGCTAATTGCCCAACATATGCAAGTTAGCATCCGGCAGTTTCTAAGTGCTGGGGACCCATACTGTACATTTCTAACTTAAAATTTGGGGTACTCAACATTTCCGGGTTCACATTGCTGGCAAGTAGACTAACAGTACTCACACGAGTGTAAAGGGGCCTTCCCACATCAAGGAGTGTGGAACCGACTGTAACCGACTAGTGACTCTGTATGGAGTCTCCATGGAGTCCTGGAGATAGTCTGTCATACCCCTAATGAGTCTGTAGCACCACCAATGAGTCGGTTACACCCCTGGGCGGCAATAACATTTTCAAACTTGTTTGAAATTTTGGTACCGACTGTGAAAAGTCGGATCGAGTCAGTACCGACCCCTAATAAGTCTGTCCGAGTTTTAACGAGTCTTAGTGACTCTTAACAAGTCTGTTACACTCTGTTGTGTCAGAGTGAAGTTATCTCTCAGAACAGTCACAGTCTACAGATATAAGGACTGTGGAAACAGTCACTGTTCATTGTAAAGCGGTGAATGTTAAGGCTCTCAGCCTATGCCCGAGAGGAAGTAAGTTGGAATATAGAAAAAAAAAAAAAAAAAAAAAAAGCACGTCCTCCTCAACTCAACACCGCCATGTCACTTAATAGCATCATTGGTATACACATTAGTAGGTTACACAGATTCAATAGTATATACTACACGCATATAATAACATTTGAGCAGGTTATCTCGCAGTTATTATGCTTTACTACTTATAAATAAAATCAATAACCTGCTGGTTACCATTGCTTTATTAACATAACATAAACAAGGAAGTCTGCAGAGAGGTGATTGTCACATACAAGGCAGATCCCTTTCTAACACAACCCATCTCTTCCATATACTGTCATGCCTTTCCCGTCAAAACTCCCGCAGATCGTTTCCTGATATAATGTCTATCTCACAATAGCCAGAGAAAAGGAAACAAATAGGTAATCGGATCTTGAAAGGGTTAGGCTAAGTAAGGTAGGCTTATATAAAAACATAGGAAAATGGGAGCCTGCAGAAAGCCGATTGGCCCACACAAGGCAGATCCCTCTCACACTCAACCCTAATTATAGGCCCAGCTCACTAACAAACTAACTCATATACACGCATATTATAACATTTGAACAGGTTATCTCGCAATTACTATGCTTTACTACTTATAAATACAGTAAACTCAATAACCTGCTGGTGACCATTTCTCTATTAACATAACATAAATAAACAGAAGTCTTCAGAGAGGCGATTGGCACACACAACCCATCTCTTCCATATGCTGTCATGCCTTTCCCACCAAAAAGATTCCCGCCAAAACTCGAGCAGATCGTTTCCTGATCTAATGAAAATCGTTTCACAATAGCCAGAGAAAAGGAAACAAATTGGTAATCAGATCTTGAAAGGGTTAGGCTAAGTAAGGTAGCCTTACATAAGAACATAGGAAATGGGAGCCTGCAGAAAGCCGATTGGCCCACACAAGGCAGATCCCTCTCACACCCAACCTTAATTATAAGCCCAACTCACTAACAAACTAACTCATATACACGTATATAATAACATTTGAACAGATTATCTTGCAGTTATTATGCTTTAATACTTATAAATATACTCAATAACCTACTGGTGGCCATCTCTATTAACATAACATAAAAAAACGAAAGTCTGCAGAGAGGCGGTTGGCACACAGATGTTAGTCTGTCCTAGTCTGTCTTACTCTGTTCTACCTCATTTTATTCTGTAATGACTCTGATGTAGTTGGCATGTATAACCGACTGCACTCTGTCACACTCCTGACAAAGTCTGTTAAGACACAGACTAGGACAGAGTGTTAGTCTGTCCTAGTCTGTTCTACCCGGTAAAATGTCTCCGATGTACAACCGATTGCACTCTGTCACACTCCTGACAATCTCAGACTAGAACAGAGTGTTAGTCTGTTCTACCCCGTTTTAGTCTGTAATGACTCTGATGTAGTTGGCATGTATAACCGACTGCACTCTGTCACACTCCTGACAAAGTCTGTTAAGACACAGACTAGGACAGAGTGTTAGTCTGTCCTACCCTGTTTTACTCTGTGTATTTATCCCACTCGGAAGCAGTTGGTGCCATTTCTCATGGAGTAGCACAGACTTGACACTCCTAGAGAGTCGGTACCAAAAGTCCTTGATGTGGGAAGGCCCCTTAATACGAGTCACGAAGAGTATGCCAGAGTCATTGCCGAATATGAAAATTTCATCACTCGTGTTGGACTCGGGCACCGACTCGTGTATGTGTGAAGACGGCTTTAGGAGGAATGGTGACAGAGTTTGACGTAAATTGTATTACAGCACAACACTTAAAGTGCCAGTATTATCAGGCACTAAATTAGTGGTACTTGGATGGAGAGTATGAAACACAAAGATTGTACATGAAATACAGTTTCTTTGTACAGACAGGAAAACAAGGTAAAATTTTAATAAGATTATAGGTAAAACATATACAATAATATGTATCTGGACCGGGTTTGGGGCCTCGGTATCTCAAATGAGGTTGGTAGCGTAGCTATGCTCCTTCATTAGGTACAGGGACAGCCCCGTCTTTAGATACAAGCAGTTCCTTCTTCAGGTACAATCATCTCTGCCTTTAGCTACAGGCAACTTCTTCTTCAGGCGTTGGCAGGTCCTTCTTTAAGTACTGGCAGGTCCTTCTTCAGGTACTGAGGCAACTCCGTCTTTAGGTACAGACAGCTCTTTCTTCAGCTATAGACAGCTCAGTCTTCAGGTGAAGGCAACTCCTTCTTCAGGCATAGGCAGTTTCCTCTCTAGGTACTGGCAGCTCCTTCTTCAGATACAGGCATCTCCTTCTTCAGGTACTGGCAGCTCATTCTTCAGGTACAGGCAGTTCCATCTTCATGTACTAGCAGCTTCTTCTTCAGGTACTAGCAGCTTCTTTTTCAGGTACTAGCAGCTTCTTCTTCAGTTACCAGCAGCTCCTTCTTCAGGTACTGGCAGCTTCTTAGAACTGGCTCCAGGCAGAGAAAGTACGGGGCAGCTCGTTCTTCCAATGATTCTCAAGCTCCTTGTAGTAGTCGTTGGTCTCGTCAGAGTTGTCACCAGATATCAACAGCTTCAGATCCATGAATTCAGGGCACTCGGAAACCAGGACTGAGACCAGTGATGGCTGTGGCAGGTAAGAGGGTTGTGTCAATTATTCTATTTGAATAACAGGCTTGTCATTCGTGTTGTTTCTGCATTTCTCTTTTTGATCTCTTGTAATACCCTTACCTTTCCTATTCTGGTCTCAGTACCAGGAGTTATTCTGCCCTTTGAGGAGAGAGGGAGGTTGAGCACATGAGGATGCTCATATGTTCAACTGAACTAGTAACCAGTAACCAGTAAGGGGGGATAGATAGGTTGGGGAGGTGAGATCTCTCTAAGGATTAGAGAGAAGTAAAGATGGAAATAAAGAGGAAAGTCGAAGAGTAAAAGGTGGAGGGCAGTCTTCCTTGCTATTCTACAAATGTTTTGTTTTCTCATTTGTGTGGCAGGCGAGAGCACTCCAACAGCAACAGTGCCACTGTCTGGTGGGGGTGAGGAGAGGCTGCTGATGTGGGTGAAGGTGGGAGATGATGGAGGTGAAGAAGCAGATGGTGTTGATGGATGGAGTTCATCCCCTCGTCGATGGTCTGAGAATCTCCCTAGTGGTGAGATGATGGTGGATTCGGCAGATGTTGTTGCCAGGAGGTGAAGGTACAAACTCCCGAAGAGGGTGGGGTCCACTGAACGCAGGGCACGATGGTTTGGGGGACCAATCGGCATAGCATGGGATCCCAGAGGGAGTCCCCACAGCATCTTCTCCCATGCCTCAACAGAAAATGATCATCGTCTCCTCCTCTTCTCCTGCACTTACAGGTGGTGGCGAGCTGCCCTGGTAGTCGGCAGGAGCTCTGTTGTTGTTGTAGGCGCTGAACTCGAGTCGGGTCAGGGGGTGGGATGGGGGGGGGGGATAAGTTGGTTGGGGAGATATGTATCTAACGATTAGAGAGAAGTTAAAGACCCTTTCACACATTCACGATTTGGGTCCAGATGTGCCACGTGGTCCGAAAATTGTTACATCGGCAGAGACAATGACACGAAGCAAGCGTGTGACGATGATGACACGTCAACAGCACGACGAGACTGGAGTACGGCACGTCATAGCCCTAACGGTCCAAACCGGAACCCGACTGGGCACGATGGGAACCCAATGAGGGGCGATGGAGCTAAGATAGTGACCGATACGACAAGGACGACGCCACAACGACAGACGGGGTGACAGACACATTCGGATATAAAAAGGGGCGGTTGTGGTATCTGCACGTCACTCTACACACCTCCACAGCCACGGCCACCCATCACCCCACTCGTCCTACAACATGGATGAACTTGAGGTCCTGCAGCTGCAGGTAGATCTGTCAGCACACCAGGCCAGACTGAACGTTGACCTCTACAAGGATTTGCAAGATGCCAAGGTGCCACCCACGAAACGAAAAAAGCAGATATGGACCCGGAAGTGGCTGTTGAGGTGAGACCGGTATGGGCATTACGACAACCTGCTGAAGGAGTTGGCCTTTGAGGAAATCACATCGTATAAGAACTTCCTGCAGGTGGACAAACACATGTTTTCTGAGCTGCTGAAATGTGTTGGATCACTGGTGGAGAAGCATGACACGTTCTGGAGGAAAGCCGTCCCACCTGGTATGCGCCTGGCTATCATCCTACATTACTTGGAGACAGGGGAGTCATACAAGTCTCTCTCGTATGGCTTCAGGGTGGCGCACAACACCATCTCCCTCATTATCCCGGCCACCTGTGAGGCTATCTACGCTGCCTACAAAGATAGGGTCCCGTCGTGCCCCAAGACGCCAATAGAGTGAAGGGCGGTTGCTGACCTGTTCTCCAAGAGGTGGAACTTCCACCACGCTGTAGGGGCGCTGGATGGGAAGCATGTGGCCATCAGGTGTCCCCCCAATGGAGTTTCCCACTACTACAATGATACAGGCTTCCACTCCATTGTCCTCATGGCCCTCGTCGATGCCGACTACAAGTTTATGTATGCAGATGTTGGTTCACATGGATGCTCGTCTGATGGGGGCATATTTGCTGCAACACCACTCAGGGAGGCACTGGAGAGTACCAGCGTTGGACTCCCACATCTTCCCACCATCGTGCACCTCGTGTTGCTGACGCATTGTTGCCGTGGTGCTGACGTGTCGGTGTCGTTCTTCCACATTTTGTATGGCAGATGCAATCACATGGACCACACATCATTACCCGACTATCGTGGGTGCATCGTTTTGACGTTGGGTGTACACGTGGAAATGTCGGGGCTTGTCGTGGCGGCGGCGTGGGATTTGAAAAAAGCCATTACCTTTCCTGACGCTTCCCGCCACCGCCACGATTATGCCGATGCTACACGATGCCCACACTCCATCCACACGTCAAACACATGACAACGAACCGATGTACCCGATGGTTCCACGCCAAATTTCCCTCGTGGTCAATTTTTGAGCAGCACCAAACAATTCGCCCCCCACCACGATGTACCACGTCCCGCTCCGTGGGTAATGCGCAGCTCCCCAATACACCCCGAGCACGTGGGGGATTGCACCATGTTGTGTACCGATGTTCAATTCGGGCCATGTCGTGCTCCATAACGTGAATGTGTGAAAGGGGCTTGAGATGGAAATGAAGAGAAAAGTCGAAGAGTAAAAGGTGGAGGGCTTCCTCCTTGCTATTATTAATTTTATTTTTTTATTTTTGTCTCACTGTCGTGTCAGGCAGGAGCATCTCTAGAGCAGCAGTGCCACGTGTTGTTGGTGGTGTGGAGAGGCCGCCGACAGACAGATAGACAGAAAGTTTATTTGCTCAGACTCTTTATAAGTATGGAGCACAGCTCTCAAATTACATCGTTATAATACAAAAATGTAATAATTTACATTGACATTGCAACTTAAAACATAATTATGTACAATAGTATTTGCAAACTATTAAATATATATGATTATTATGCAGCAGCTATGGAAACATCCTATAGACAGATTGCAAATACTTTGCCAAATTCAACAGGGTCTTTTTGTCGGTATTCTGCAATAGTTCAGCAAATTTGTTCCTATTTGAAGATACTCTGAAATATCGTGAAATATATTTACGGCGTTTGTCCTCTATATGTTGGTTTTTACACTCGAGAACCATATGGTATTGATCGCCAATTGTGTTACTATTACATTATATGGTCCGCTCTAGCAATTCTGTGGAACCTGCCAGTTACTATGGGGAATTTATTAGTATTTGTTCTAAGCTTGCATATACAGGTGCAGTATGTCTTGGGCAATTTCAGTATGTAATCTTCTAATTTAAAATTACTTTTATAGGTTACATAAGTACTACATGATGACATATTTAGATTACTAAATCATTGTGTTATCCATTGATCTTGTAGACGTCTTTGTATTGCAGCCTTAAACTACATTGGATTAGCAACCTCCTGTAGTATATAGTCCATATGCCTGACATACCACAATTATTCATTAATGATCTTATTTCTGTAAGCCAGGGTGATTCAAATGTATTATCATGATCTAGTTTCAGAAGACATTGGTACATAATGTGGCTCAGTTTACTACCTTTTCCACTAATAAGGCTATCCCAGAAACCAATCATTCTACATTTGATATGAACCATAACAGGAAATTTGCCCAACTCACCATAAACTATATCATTACATGTACTTTTATTTACATGAAGAACGTGTTTAAGGAACTTTAAATGAAGACTTTCTAAACTTTTATTTATTGCATAGCCCCATATCTCGCAACCGTATGTTAAATTGGGCGTTATCATAGAATCAAACAGTTCCAGCTGTAAATCAATAGGCATATTTAGCTTACGACATTTGCCTATCAGACTATACATCGCTCTCATTCCCGATTGTATTTGTTCTTCTGATGTTGGTGAAGGTGGAAGATGATAGAGCTGAAGAAGGAGATGGTTTTGGTGTTGATCCCCTCGTCAATATTTTGACAAATCTCCCTGGTGGTGAGATGATGGTAGATTCAGGCGATGTTGTTTGCCAGAAGGTGAAGGTAGTGACTCCTGAAGAGGGTGGGGTCCACTGACCGCAGGGCGCGATGGTTTTGAGGACCAATAGGTATATATGGGCCCCCAGATGGAGTCCCCACGGCAGCTTCTTCTATGTACCCCCCAGAAAATCACCATCCTCTCCTCCTCTACTGCACCTACGGGTGGTGGCGAGCTGCTCTGGTATTTGGCGAGAGCTCAGGTGTTGTTGTAGGTGCGGGGGTGGTCTGGCGCTGCTGGTTCCGGGGTTTATAAGCTCAGCTCCTGGATCGAGCAGCCACTTCAGAGGTTCCAGTCGCCTCCTGATATGCTGCTGGAGCGTCTAGAATATTTAGAAGGGAAGAGGATACGTCCCTGGATCTAGGAAAACTTCGAAGCTTCCATACTTTAGAGGGAGGAAATCTAGGCCCAAGATTTGTTGGTTGCTTGGGGCGCCTATTCTCCTTTCCCTCCCTCGTTACCTGCCTCGCTGTCGAGTTTGGGTGGACGTGGATAATTGAGTTTGGTCGTTGCACATCCAGGATCTTTTTGAGACTCCTTTCACAATATTACTCTATAAATTAATAATATTGAACTCACATAACTGAAAATAATGTCATTAGGACGTGAGATTGTAACTGCACATTTTTATGGATCAATCAGTCTTTAAAGCATGTATATTATACAGTATATATTTACACTCAATGCCAGGGAGTTAATTTCGTTCTCTATCTCTCCTGTGCACCTTTACCCGCCTAACCATCACTTTCACCACAACCTTCCTCGTCAGCCGCAACCATAACTCATCACTAATTTCCTCAATGTTTACAAAGCCTCGGCATTATACTCACCTTTACGTGTTCCTAGCTACACACACACACATACACACACACACACACACACACACACACACACACACACACACACACACACAGTGGGGGAGGCAGCAACACACACAAATATCAGAGTAGAATACTTCCTTCAGCTTGGGTATTTATGGCTGGCCAAGCATGACGGCAGACTGGAGTAGCGGCATAGCAGGGTGCAGTGGTCATGAGGTGAAGCAGGCAGGGGTCATGACAGGTCTACGGCAGGGGAGAACACGAAAGAGTTAGGTAAGAGGGAGATGCAGATAGAAAGGGAATATTGTTGTACCGAGAACACGGAAACAAACATCACAATTGATATCAGGTAGAACACGGCCAATTAACCGGTCAATTCCAGCCTCCGTTCAATACATTTATCACGGTACAATGGGTAATGTGTTGGGCTGGTGTGGTGCCAGATCTCTTAAACAGTAGGTCAAATTACTTCAGACACTCACAACTTCTGTTATCGCTACGCATTTCTGGTATAATCACCATAATCAGTCAAAGTATTCTTAACGTAATTAGTCATCTGTTTCATTAATTTATTATTCTATTCTATCCCTTTACTTCTTCTCTACCCTAAGTTTTAGAACAACAAAGAGGGAATATACAACCGCCAAAAGCGAGAGCTGCTTATATGTGTGACATGATATCTATTTAAGACTATATAATCCAAACTTAAGCTATTTTTTTAGTAGTTTAATCTAGCTTAGGAGTTTTCAGATGTATAGCTAAAATCACCTAATTAAAAGTGTGTGAGAGAGAGAGAGGCCTGAAACTTTCTAAGCCAGCAGACAGTGAACAAGTTACAGTTATTATTTATGTCAATCAGGTGTCAATAGTGTTTGGTGGTGTGATGCTGAGCTGTGATTGTGACTCTGTCTGTCTCACTGTCTGACTCTCACCAACCCAAGTAAATAATCCACGTTTGGTTAGGCAAGGTCATGACAGGATAGAGGTCACACATAATTTCTAAAGAATTTGATCGTCTAAATGTATATATATATAGAGAGTTATTAACAAGTATGTGTGTATTCATATGATGAGTTTTGTTTAAATATCAGTATAATCAACAGAAGCCTATATCGGTCCGTCACAGAATCTGATTTTTTTTTTTTTTTTTTTTTTTTTTTTTTTTTTTTTTTATGTATGGAGTAGAAAAAGGGCAGGTTGTCTGTAGCGAATGTCTCCTCCCAAAGTTAAAAGAGTGACAGAGCCAAATTCAAGGGACGTTGGAGTCAAAATGCTTGGATACACAAAGTTTAAAGCAGTCTAAGTCATAGGATGAAGGAAGGATTGAGTGAGGGAGAGAGTTTCAGAGTTCACTTGTTGAGTAGTAGAAAGACTGAGAAAACTAGCCAATTCTTGGGTTGGAGAGCTGGACAGAATAGGAGTGGGACTGTGTTGAAAGACGGGTGCCTCGCACTCCCGCAAGGGAGGTGGTACACTGAGAGAGTTCTGAAGAACAATGATTGTTGTAATAGCGATAGAAGAGTGAAAGAGATGCAACATTACGGCGTGTAGAAGAGATTGTAGGAAACTAGTAAGGGGAGGCGAGTTGATGAGGCGAAATGCTCTGGATTATGCTCGTTCGAGAAGTGCGGGATGGACGGAGCTTTCCCATAGTGAAGAACCCACCTAGATGGTTGAGCTCACCTAACTTTTGGGAAGCTGTTTTAGCAAGAGTGGTAATATGATGTTTCAAAGAAAGGTCAGATGAAATAAATACACCTAGAATATTGAGAGAAGATGAAGGGTTGAGGTGTTTATTGTTGAAGAATAGTTGATAGTCTTGTGGAAGAGTGTGATGAAGAGATAGAGGGAGAAACTGGGTCTTGGAGGCGTTGAAAATAACAAGATTTTCTATGCCCCAATCAGAAATAATTGATAGATTGGAAGGTAGACGGTCTATGGCCCTTTTACATGATTTTTGGAGAGATTGTATACTGGGTTGATGTAAAAAATTAGTTGAATAGTGTAAGGTAAAGTCATCAGCATATGAGTGGATAGGACTTCTAGAGGTACATTTGAGATCGTTAATAAATATTAGAATAAGAAATAGAGACGGGACAGAACCCTGAAGAACACCGGAGTTGCTAGGTGGAGGAAGTAAACGATGGCCGTCCACAACTGCAGCTATGGAGCAGTCTGTAAGGAAATTAGAGACAAAGGCACAGATAGAGGGATAGAAACTGAAGGAGGGTAGTTTGGAAATTGGAGACTTGTGCCAGACTCTATCGAAGGCTTTCGATATGTCTAGCGCAATAGAAAAAGTCTCATCGTAGTCCCGAATGGAGGATGACCAAGAGTTAGTAAGATAAGCAAGAAGATCACCAGTAGAGCTGCCCTTAACCCTTAATTAGCGGCTCACCACATAAGTCGTATTTAATAAAGCTGGACTATGTGGCGGCGCTCGACATAGGTCGAGTGGCAATTTCAGCACGTAATGTTGCTGAGAGAGAGAGACAAGTGGTGGCAGGAGAGTAGCGAGCGTATGACTGCTCCAGACCACCGCGGCGAACATACTGACACGAATCCCAGCTCCCTCCTCCCTCTCTCACTCGCTATATAAGGAATTGTATCGGGAAAGTGGCTAATTACATGCTTTTTGCACTCGCGTTGCACGGTTATTGCAAGAAAACTAGCCATCATAAAAGGATCGTTATGGTGTCATTCGAAAGCTCTGTTTATGCCCTTTCAGGGATAGGTACTTGTTTTACGTTCTGGGTCTTATTTAGGCATGAAAATGATCACGTAAACAGCCCTATTTTGGCTAAAAACACCCCGCTGGGCGGTACATATAAATAAACCGCATAGGCCGCTCGTAAGGTGTTAAGGAAATCATACTGGCGATCTGAAAGTAGATTATGGGAAGATAAATGCTTAAGACATTTTGAGTTAAAAATAATTTTAAAAACTTTAGAGATGCAAGAAATGAGAGCAATTGGATGATAGAGGATTGAGAACAGTCACCCTTCTTTGGGACAGGTTGAATAAGAGCAAACTTCCAGCAAGAAGGAAAGACTTTAGAGGATAGACAGAAACAAAATAGTTTGTCTAGGCAGGGAGTCAGTATGGAAGAACAGTTTTTTAATACAACAGGAGGAACACCAGCTAGTCCATATGCCTTCTTAGTATTAAGCCCAGAGAGGGCCGAGAGTACATCCTTAGAAGATATTATAATATTAGGCATAAGTAAGTGAGAGGGGTGTGGAGAGGGAGGAATAGCACCAGAATCATCCAAGGTGGAGTTTTTAGCAATCTTTTGAGCGAACAATTCAGCTTTGTCAGAGCAATAAGTGACAGTAGTGCCGTCAGAGTGGAAAAGAGGAGGGAAAGACGAGGAAGTAAAATTGTTGGAGAGGTTCTTGGCTAAATGTCAGAAAGCTTGGGAAGGGGTAGAGTTGGAAAGTTCATAAACATTTGTATTGATGAAAGAGTTTTTTGCTAGACGAAGAACAGATTTGGCTTGATTCCAGGCAGAAACATATAAAGCACAAAATTCTTGAGCTTGAAGGCGACAGTACCGTTTGAATGCTTCCTTATTGCGAACACAGCAGTAGAACAAGTGTGAATAAAGTATCCATTAAACTGAGGAAAAAAAATGGAATGTATGCCTTCATGCCCGAGATAATTACCTTGGTTATGCGCTCGGCCTACTCAGAGGGTCCCCGGCCACGGAAGCAAAAATAATTCCATGGGAAATCAAAGAAGTACTGCCAAAGAGCTTCCCAGTCGGCAGCGCCAAAGTGCCACAAGCGCCGCTGACTTGGAGGATCGGGTGGCCATACTGGAGAGATAGGACAGGTAACAGAGATAAGGTTGTGATCAAAGGAGCCCAACGTAGAGGAAAGGTGTACAGCTTAAATAGAAGGATTAGTAGTTAGAAATAAGTCAAGAATGTTGGGCCGATCTCTAAAGGAATTCGAGTAAGGTGCTGGAATAACTGCTCTAGGTAATTTAGGATAGAAAAGATATAGGCTTGTTCACTAGGTTGGTCAGTGAAATGGAAGGAGAGCCATTGGTGGTGGTGAATATTGAAATCTCCTAAGATGAAGATTTCTGCAAAATGAGAGATGTAGAGAATGACTTCCACTTTAGATGTTTGATAGTCAAAGAATTTTAGATAATCGGTAGAATTAGGGGAGAGATAAACTGCGCCAAAATATTTTGTTTGAGAGTGACAAAAAAGTTTAAGCCAGAGAGTTGAGAATCTATATTTGTGTTAATTTCAGAAGAATCAAAGTTGGGAACACAAGAGACAGCAAGATTGTTGCGCACATACACTAATCACTTGATAAAGTGATTAGCTATGTTTGTGGATCTACATAAGGCCTTTGATATTATAAATCATAGAATTCTTCTTAACAAAATAAAATATTATGGAATTAACTATACAGCACATGGATGGTTCCAAAGTTATCTTACAAATAGATATCAGTATACAATAGTCAATGGCCATATCTCTGATAAGAAAATAGTTACTTCTGGTGTGTCCCAAGGATCTACACTTGGGCCTATCCATTTTCATATTTATATTAATGACCTAATTCAATCTTCCTGTAGCTTTGAACTAATATTATTTGCAAATGATTCAAGTATCTTTCAATCGGAACCGAGTATTATACCGTTAACATCAGCTAAAAGAAAATCCCCAGGTGGTTAGCAGTCAATAAATTATCATGTCATACCGCCAAGACTCAATATATGATATTTTCAGGAAACAAAGTAATTGCAGAACACACTGTAAATAAAATGAACGGTATCCCAATTGAAAGGTGTTGACATTAGGGACAACCTTGTATACATCAGTTGAAGCCCTGAGAGGGGATACAGGATGGAGCTCCTTTGAGGAAAGGATAATCAAGGGAGCCCTGCGGCACCTTGTCAGGCTGGAGAGAATTAATAGGGATAGATGAGCGAGGATGGTTTTTGAGTGGTCAAAAAGTAGCAGCAAGTGGAAGAGAATGTGTGATGAAATAGAATAGAGCAGTATGAAATGCGTGGTATCATGATGGGTGAAAGTATGGAAGTGTGGGGTACCGAGAAGTGGAAGAGAGAAATTAACAAGGGAGTGCAAAAGGTAGCAAGGGATGAATGGACAGAGAGGATGAGAGAGAAGGAGTTCTTTAGAATAGTATGTGTGTAAACAGCAACCAGGTAGAGAGTTTTCTACGATGCAAGCATAATCATAATAATAATAATAATAATAATAATAATAATAATACAAATAATATTTATTCAATTAGCAATTTACAGAGTTGGTACCACATAGTATATTACAAAATATGACATGTACCAGCCTTGCATAATTCCAACTAAGGATATCCCAATAAGTCCGTTAGGCGTATTTCCATTGGGGTCCTTGTGGGATTAGGTGAGCTGGGGATATGGGGAGAAAAAAAAAAAAAAAATAGAGAAAGTATTTCTAGGGAGTTATTTTAAGATACCTTACATCCTATAATAAATATCAGTAATCCGTAATCAGTAATAATTTCAGTTTGGTTTGTCTATCTCTTATGTCGTATTTAGTAGTAGACATAAGTTTGGTGCTCCCTTCTCGCAGCTGTCCGGCTCAGGTGTTCCTTCAGGCTACGTCTGAAGGAATACAGTGTTCTCTTTCCACGGACTGACTGGGGTAAGTCGTTCCAGTCTTTGATGGCAGTGAAGAAGAATGTTTGCTTACCCTGTCCTTGGATTCTCGGGACCTTAAAATTAATCATCCTGTTTCTTGTATTATGTCCACTCCTCTCATTTGCTTTAACAAAATCATTCTTTAGATACTCTGGTGCTCTGTCATAGAAAATTTTGAAGGCATTAGTGAGCCTGATTTGTTTGGCCCTGTCAGAGACATTGAGCATACCTAGTGACTGAAGTTGTTCCTGGCCAACATGTGATCTGGGTCCTAGGTTCAGCATGAACCTAACCATTTTATTTTGAGTGACCTGAAGTTTGTGTTGTGCTGATTTAGATGATGCAGAGTACCAGGATGACACAGAATAGTCAAAATGACATTGAACAAGCGCTTGGCAGAGGGTCTTTTTGGTCGCCGTGGGCAAGCATCCCACCTGTCTATACAGGTATTTTATCCGTGCTCTACACTTACTCAGGATAGATTCCAAAATAGTTTCACCTGACAAACTCGCGTCCAGTTTTAGTCCGAGATATTTAACTTGTGACACTGTTGTTATAGGAATATCATTACAGTTGACCGAGAAGCCCACAATGTCTTTCAGTTTGCGTTTTGTTCCACATAAGATGGCTTCCGTCTTGCCCAGGTGAAGAGATAGTCTATTGTCCACTAGCCATTCACTACATGTTTCTAGTTCTTTTGAAAGTGAAGCGGCAATACTTATTGGGTCTTTTCCTGAAACCAGAAGCACGCCGTCGTCTGCATACAGTAATAATTTACATGAGACGCTCAGTTCCATGTCGTTCACATAACAGAGAAAGAGTAAGGGACCAAGGATGCTTCCCTGCGGGACCACACAGTTAATTGGCATAGGATCAGATATATTATCATCAATTTTGACTCTTTGGGTTCTACCACTAAGATAAGATTTAAACCAGTTCACAGACCCTATGCCCATTGCTTGTAGTTTATTACATAGGATATCATGGTCTACTGAGTCAAACGCTTTTTGTAGATCAAGAAGAACCATACCGGTGTAGTTACCTTTAGACATTTCTTTACGAATGTGATCCGTTAAGTGGATGAGACAGGAGTCTGTCGAGTACATGCATCTGAAACCTGATTGAAACTTATAGAATAGATCATTTTGTTTGAGGTAGTGTTCAATTTGGGTGTATACCGCTCTTTCAAGGATTTTAGATACAATACATAATATGCTAACTGGTCTGTAGTTGCCAACTTCTAGTTTATTTCCTTTCTTAAATAGAGGGGTTACAATGGTGTTAATTGCATAGGCAGTGAACTCCTCTGAATTCAAAGCACGGGCGAAATCATTGGAGCTAAACAGTAAAACATACAGGTGGTCGAATGAGGGAAGCAATCTGTGTGTGATGTGTGAAAGTGGCCAGGATGAGACAGTTTAACATCTCCAATTAAAGTGTGGAGGATATGAAAAGGAAAAATGAAGAATGCTGGGCTCTGTGATACGAGACATTGGAGTAAATTAATGGAATTATATGGTGGGGAGGCATAAAGGGAGGTAAGACAGGATAGTAGTATACCTGCTGGGTTTGAGCACCCTAAAGAAGTGGAATATGAGATCACGGCACAAAGTGTCAAAGATATTCTGGAGGAGGTGTGGAGAAAAAGAGAACGGTTACAGTAGGAAAACAATAGTGTAATGTGGGGAAAACAATAGTGTAATGGGGGGAAAACAATAGTGTAATGGGGGGAAAACAATAGTGTAATGGGGGGAAAACAATAGTGTAATGGGGGGAAAACAATAGTGTAATGGGGGAAAACAATAGTGTATTGGGGGGAAAACAATAGTGTAATGGGGGGAAAACAATAGTGTAATGGGGGGAAAGCAATAGTGTAATGGGGGAAAAACAATAGTGTAATGGGGGGAAAACAATAGTGTAATGGGGGGTAAACAATAGTGTAATGGGGGGAAAACAATAGTGTAATGGGGGGAAAACAATAGTGTAATGGGGGGAAAACAATAGTGTAATGGGGGGAAAACAATAGTGTAATGGGGGGGAAAACAATAGTGTAATGGGGGGAAAACAATAGTGTAATGGGGGGAAAACAATAGTGTAATGGGGGGAAAACAATAGTGTAATGGGGGAAAACAATAGTGTAATGGGGGGAAAACAATAGTGTAATGGGGGGAAAACCTAGAGGGTGAAAGGGGAACTACTACTTTTCTTATCTTAACCTGTCCTTTCCTTCTTAGTTATAAGTTTATCCCACGAGAGAAAGCCGATCTTAAGGTCACACCGTTGTTCTAATCAAGCGTGACTCTCGCGCCAAGACCAAGACCAAGACTACTAATTTTCTGGGATGCATCATTGATAATAAACTAAACTGGAAAAGGCACATTGAGCACATATTTGGTAAGGTATCGGAATACGTGGGAATTACTTATAAAATTAAAACTTTGATACCAAAAGAAACGCTCATCACTTTATTTTAGTCAACTCGACCCATATTGTCAATGCTGTTCAGCTGTCAAGTCTACTTTACATCCATTACATATTATACATATAAAGATCATACGCCTAATCCCACGTACTGGTTACTATAATCATACTGATCCCTTCTATAAAAACTTAATCAACTCACATTTAAATCAATCATTCCCTTCAGATTTTCACAATAATAACAGATATTGCTTACAGCTTCGACCCCCCAAACCGCGAACAGACCTAGGCAAGCGATTTGTATCATATGCAAAATGCATAGCATGGAATGATCTTCCAGATAATTTACGTTCAATATCAAATAAAGTGTCCTTTAAATTATCAGCATCAAAATACTGTATATACTCAATAAATATTAAGATAAAATAGTTAGAGCTGTTAATGTAAACTAATCTGGGATTGCGATGTTTGATAAAACATTATCTAGAGAATGTGAGCGCAAGTAAGCAGAGTTTTGAGTATGTGTTTGTGTGTGTGTGTGTACTCAAAATAATTGATGTGGTGCACTGTTCTGCTTCGAATTATTGGAGTGATCTACAAATTGTGAAGGAATTCTCTATTTTTGGATTGTGTATACTGTATGCGTAAACCTTTCTCTGATTGCAGGAACATTCAGGTCCCTGTTTGTTTTACTCTGAGACATTTGTCTGGGACCATCCGAGGCAACCGCATCCTGTTTGGGTAAAAAAGTAGTTCCGAAATCCCGAGAGGGTATTAAAGTACAAGTGCCACTTAGCCAAAAATCAAAACAGAATACCAACTCTGTGATGGGTAACCATCATCACTACTTTAACCACCATCATCACTACTAATATCACCATCATCACTGCTACTACTACCATCATCACTGCTACTACTACCATCATCACTACTACTGCCACCATGATCACTACTAGCCACCATTTCCCAGGGGGGTGGGGGGAAGTGAGGCGGACCATATTTTTTACTTAGGACCATGACTATTGAGCGAAATCAACAACCCAAATATGACTGGCCGTCGCATTGACCCATCAAATGTACAGTACGTATGAAGTTTGGTGATAATCCGTCGATCGGTCTAGGAGGAGTTTCGGGACAATCGGACGACGACGACGACATACATTTCAGCCGGCAGGGTACCAGTAAATGGGGAGGCGATACCACTCTGCTTACTTAGAGTTAATCAATTCTACGGGGAACACATAGCCCCTTACTACCAATGTGTTTTGATGTTTTTCAAAACATTATGTATTCTTTCGCTATAAAATATCCATGGAACCCCTTGAGAACCCATACCAAGTCTCATCTCCTTAGTCCCAAGTATTTGGGGGCTAGGGTTACACAAACATAATGTCCAACTTTAGATACGTATAGATGTCTGGTAGGGCCAATACAGATAATTGTGCATAGCATAGAGCAGTTTACATTCAGTTAAATATCCATGCTCAGTTAACCCTCCTGGCCCGGGCAGGCTCTCAAAATGACAGTGTGGGCTACCCGGGCGATCTGGCCGAAAAACGTCTAGGCCTAGGCTACCGTATTTTTTTTTAGTTTAACTGCTAGAAATTTCCCACGCATCTATAAATGTAGTGTGGTTTCCAATCTGTAGACTGGCGTTGAGTAGAGCTCTCTATGTCAACTGGTTCAGTTGTGATGACGATTTCAGTGGAGAGCACTTGCAGGCGATGTTAGCAATATGACGATCTTTTCACTACTGAAACAACGACATACAGACATACAATAACAAACGAGTCTTCTCTTTCTTGTTTTCGGAGGTGCGGTGACGTAACGATCGGCTTTGTTTACATGCGTCGGACGCACGGCGTTCAGACCAAGCTGAATAGGCTTTCAAGCTTACAGATTTAAAAATGACACCCGGGCTCCTGCCCTTACTTCGTGGTGTCATTTTAAAATGACAACCGGGCCAGGAGGGTTAAACATGGTTTCATCTGGTACATTTAAAATCTGTGTTAAACCAACTTTTTTCAGAGGGTCCAGTGGGCATGTATGTTTCAGCTAGCTCCAATTTTGGGCCTAATTATGGGCACTTGGGGGACTTTTGCAGAGATTGGAGTGTCTGGCACAGATGACCTCCTTGCAGGATTGCAGTTTATGCATTAGGATGTACTTCTGACCGATACTTCCAATTGCTGAACTAGGCCCATTTTAAGGATCACGTTATGTGATCCAGATTCACACACGGCAGATGGTTCCCGGTAGAAATCCATATCTGTATATCTCATATTACTCCTCTAATGCCTAGATACCCCTGTATTAGTACCTCGTTTGTATGAGCTCAAGACTCTGGGCTAATGGTCTAATATGGAGAAATCCTGTTTATTTGTGGGGATGTGGGAATAACGAACTGAATAATTATTACCTTTGAAGGCCAGTTGCCAAATTGACCATGCAGCAGTTTGACTTCAATTTTGTTGAGGAAAGTGCATTGGCTCCTCTCGCACTTTAGGCCAATGGTAGGATGTGTAGGAAGTGTTGGTACACTTTATTTATGTGAATGCCTTTCAAATTTCGCTGGTGAACTCCAGTCCATTACTGGAAGTAAACCAAAGAGTGAAAATGTTATTTAGAAGGCCACAGGATGGCGGCTGCAAAGTGTCCTCTGACTGGCCTAGCTGTCATATACTTGGAGAAATTATTGATGAAATTTATAATGGTGAGGACCAAATTTATGACAAATAGGGGACCCATCATGTTCAGCATCTTGAGGTATAATGTGCGGCTTGCCATCAGGCATCCAGAAGGTCCTTCGGAACATGTTCTGTCTTTGTCACTACACGGGAGGCAGGCTTGCACCCCTCGCTTCATTAGTGAAATAACTTTGGGCATTCATTAAGTTGAAGAGTAGATGGCCATCAGTTACTTTATCTCAAAGTGAAGTCTGGTGCCGTCATAAATATACCAGAGCAGGTTTGGTCGGTTTGAGGGTTTATGGTAATAATGATGGTTTTAGGTATTACGACCAGGATTCTGATTGTGATGGAGTTAAGGCCCCTTCACACAGCCGTCCTTGTATACATATATACGATCACTGAACGACACTGGCTGATAAAGGCCGTGGGGTGATAGTCGTCCGACCACAATGAAGAAAGCCCTCCAGCAACGGCCCGACACACAAGTAAGCCTTACGGCCGAGAAACGGCAAGTAACTGACAGACTGACGCAAACCCCCCCAGACAACTTGCCAACATCTGCAGGGAAGAGAACATCGGCTTCATCAACACTTGGGATAATTTCTACCACGATGAACATTTGTTCTCAAGAGACGGTGTCCAGCTAAACCCGGTAGGAGCTGCCTGGTTTGGCCGTCTGCTGAATGATGCCGTAAAGAACCTTCATTAAAAAAATGGGGCCAACAGTCATCAGAATGGGAGGATAACTTAAATCTCAGAAGAAATACAAACCCAAGTCAAGCAAAATCATCAAATACTGTATATGTGGCGAGTATCAAATGATATCAAGAACCACATCTCTAAAGGTCTTCTACGTGAACGCTCGAAGTTTACGCAATACATTTTCAGAACTAGAGGAATTCGTGTTTACAGAAAATGTTGATGTAATCGGCATAACAGAATCTTGGCTAAATACGGAAGACAGATACTTTTTAGCAGAGTGTTCCCTTCCAAGCTATGTAATGTTTGAGAAAAGCAGGGTAAATAAAAATGGAAGCGGCGTTATAATTTTCATCAAAGACAGTCTTAGCCCAATTCTCTTGTCAAAATCTCAAATAGTAAATATTGATTCATCTTACATGATAAAAACTATAAAGGAACATAAATAATCCTAGCATTAATATACAGGCCCCCAGCCCAATCAGTGCAAACCGACCAAGAAATTTACAAGCAAATTGCAGAAATAAGTAACATACACGATACTATAATATTTTGGCGACTTTAATTTACCAGTGACCAAGTGGGGCGACACTCTTACTTCACACTCCGGACGCGATCTGTATGCCAACCTACAAGAAAGCTCCCTTCATCAATTTGTTCAATCTCCAACCAGCGGTAATAATGTTCTTGACCTTGTACTTTCAACAAAAGAAGACTTGATCGACAAACGTGATTTTTGGTGATGAATTCTGCAATAGTGACCACCGAACGATAATTTCAGTATAAACATTTAACAGCAATAAATTCCATACCAGCAATGAGAAAGTTCCAAATTTCAAGCGAGCAAATTTCCATATACTCGGCATTTTTTTTAAAGAAGCCAATTGGAGTTTTCTAAACAATAATGAGATAAACCAATCATGGATAATATTCACAGAAATTTACACGAACGCAGTATGCGAGTGCATACCATAAAAAAAAACAGTAGATCTGCACATAAAAACAAACCTAAATGGTGGAATAGAGAAATAACTGAATGTCTATCCGCTAAAAAGAATGCTCATGAGAGATTACAAACCTCCGATAATGATGAAAATATACAGGCCTTCAGAGATCTTCGACCTAAATCCAAAAGGTTAAATAAACAAAGTAAAAACACTTTGGAGTTACATGTTGCAAATCAGAGCAAGGCTAACCCAAAAGAATTCTACAGTTACATCAAGAAGAAGAAAGTGGTGACTTCAATGATTGGACCCTTGGTAGATGAAAATGGAGATTTTACCAATGAAGATGCCAAAATGAGTAATACTCTCAATAATTTCTTTGCATCAGTCTTTACATCAGAAGACCTAAGTGACATCCCTACAGTAAAGCCAGTACAGACAAACAATTTGGAAGTTCTTAGAAATATAAGCATTACTGAGGCAGAGGTACTGAGATGTTTAGATAACCTCAATGAAAGCAAATCACCTGGACCCGATACGATTTCTCCAAGAGTTCTTAAAGAAGCTAAATGCAAGCTCTCCAAACACCTGACGCTGATCTTCAACAAATTCTTGGAAACCGGCGAAACACCTGATGAGTGGAAGCTTGCGAGCTTAATGCCAATTTTAAAAAAAGGTAGCAAATCTTTGCCTAGCAATTATCGTCCAATCAGCTTGACCTCAGTAGTATGCAAAATACTAGAAACAATAATAAGAAACAGACTCGTTGATCACTTGGAGGAAAATAATATACTAAAAGACACACAACATGGTTTTCGCAAAAAAACATTCCTGTTTAACAAAACTTTTAGACTTCTTCCATGACATCATAAATCTATATGACGAAAGTAAAGCTGTAGATATTATATACTTTGATTTTCAGAAAGCCTTTGATAAAGTTCCACACAGACGGTTAGTGATGAAATTGAAAGCACATGGAATACAAGGCAGCGTTCTACAGTGGATAGAAAATTGGGTTAATGAAAGGAAACAAAGAGTAGTTATTAATGGGGAAGCATCAACGTGGACCAATGTAACTAATGGTGTACCTCAAGGATCAGTGCTGGGGACAATCCTTTTTCCTAATTTACATTAACGACATAGATGAGGGTCTCACCTGTACAATCTCAAAGTTTGCAGATGACACAAAAATCGCAAATACCGTACTAACAAATGAACATGTTGAAGATATGCAAATACAATCTAAACAAGCTTTCACAATGGGCCAACATCTGGCAAATGTGCTTCAATGAAGATAAGTGTAAAGAAACGTACACACAAGAACAAAACAAACATGACACGCACAATATCAAGCACACATTCAACACACAGAAGTTTAGTACTTAATTATGTTTAGTTTCCCAGGAATGTTAGATAAGGTTAGGTTATCGGATACCGCAATGATAAAGCAGACTACTCGATGAATGGCACCCAGCTAAAGAGTGTAGACAGAGAAACCGATTTAGGAGTAACAATATCCAGTAATTTAAAACCAAGTCAATATTGTGCAGAAGTTGTTAAGAAGGCAAACCAAATTACAGGTTTCATAGGTAGATCATTTGAACATAAATAAAAAAACATTATCCTCACCCTTTACAATTCATTAGTCCGCCCACTTCTGGAATACTGCGTTCAATTCTGGTGCCCTTACTATAAAAAAGATAGAGACAAATTGGAACGAGTTCAACGTAGAGTTACCAAGATAATACCCTGTCTTCGGAACAAACCATACAAGGAACGTCTTAAAGAACTAAATTTAAATCCATTAACCAAGCGCAGATTGACAGGTGACCTTATTCAAGTTTTCAAGATCATTAAAAGCATCGACAACATGATATATATTTTAAGATTGACCGATCAAACTACACGCGGGGAAATGGCTGTAAAATCATTGGTAAATCATTCAACTCTAATGAATCCAAGAATTTCTTCTTCAATCGAGTTGTCAACTTGTAGAATGGGCTTCACCGAGATGTCATAGATTGCAACATCGTCGCCTAGAAAAGCACCTAGCCCTGAACCCAAGGTTGACTGCATTTGTAATTGTAATTTGCATTTGTAATAGTAGTGTTTGTTCAATAACCTAATAGATCTTAATATAATTTCCCCTGCCATGAACTAAGCCCCAGGACAGCACTTCCGTATCACAACTTTCCCACATTCTCTCCGAAATACTGTTGCAACACTTGCAATAGCAGTGTTTTGGAGGGCAAGTAACCTTGAGGGGTCACATGACCTGTTGTCACTTGGTTTCCTTTGTACAGACAACCGGCTTGTTTGACTGAATTCCGATCACAATACAATTGGCGGCCGCCCTTGGAAAGACACCCCATCATGCACCAGGGCTGCATATAAAGGGGCCAATACCAGGCCTGGCCCTGTTGAATGTGGGAAAGAAAGGCACCGGAAAAATGGACACTGGAAAAAAGCAAATGCAAATGGATCCTCAGTGGCTTAGAAGCCACTGAGGATCCACCAAGTGGAGAAATGCATTTGGCAAAATTTTAAATAGTGGCAACATTCTTTTAATAATTATGACCACAGATTGGAGTTTTCATGAAGGGACTTCATTCTAAAAGCACTTTTTATTGCTTTCTTTTTATTCCTCTGTTTTAAAGCACTGACATCTTCGCAAGAAGTTTCTTTTAATTTATGTTCCTGGCAGACATTTTTAAGTTATTTTGTATTCCTATATTTGTATTGTAAGCACTGACGTCTTCGCAAGAAGTTTCAATCTTGTTTAATGTTCCTGGCTCCTGCTTGCAGACACCAACCGTTTGGAGGGTCTGTATTTTAATAAGCACGCATATTTAGAATGTTTCAAACATGCTAACAGTATTTAGAATGTTTCAAACATGCTAACAGTATTTAGAATGTTTCAAACATGCTAACAGTATTTAGAATGTTTCAAACATGCTAACAGTATTTAGAATGTTTCAAACATGCTAACAGTATTTAGAATGTTTCAAACATGCTAACAGTATTTTATAATGAAGTTTTATTTTTCTTTGTTACTAATATTGTTAGTCATATTTTGTTCTTCCATTGGTATTTGCGGTTGTCTTACTGCATCCCCCCCCCTTTTCTGTATATATATATATATATATATAAATATATATATACCGGTATATATATATATTTATATATATATATATTATACCGGTACTTGTATTTTGATGTTATATTATTACTAGCATTATTATTCCTATTATTATAATTATTATTATTATTATTTGTATTAATATATCACTGGAGCCGTGATGCAGGCCGGGCTTGACAGTTTCAAGGCTGCTCCCCGGTCATTTCCAGTCTGACGGGGACGATCTGTCTGCTATCAGATTAGTGTCGGAATTTAGCATTGATCCTGATAATAAAGGACCACCGCCAGGCTGCCTCCAGGTTCTATAAACGCCTCTTATCTACTTTCCGTCTGCCTCCCTTTTACCTCCCGTGAGATTACGACCACTGTGGTCCAGCCACACCTCTCGAATTTTTCGGGTGGAAGTGAAATTTGTGGGGCTATCCACAGCAATGCAGGAACGCCCTCAAAACACTGAGGATCACCACTGGGCAATGCACAGATCTTCACAAGACATCACAAGACAGTACGAGAATACTGGTTCCCTGGCATTCTGGGAGTCTGGACAGCTGTGTGAAAGGGGCTATAACCATTATGGTCCTATTTTTTTATATTTTTTTTCCCCCCTACTTCACTTCATTAGTTTTGAGAATTTATGACGTTTCACCCCATTTGTTTGACTATAATACACTCAGGTGTCGATATTTGGTTCTGGGTAAGCGATAGAGAGCCTGTAACTTAAGCTCGGGTCACACATACACGTTCTAACGTCCCGTCCTGCCCCGACCTCTTAATAAAAAGCGCCTAGGCGACGTCCTTTTTATGCATGCATAAAATGGTCCGTGTGGGTCGGGGCAACTGCCAGAAAACGTGTTATGCCGGAACACCCACGGGACATACACGGAAACACACAGAAGTTATTTTCTTGGTCGGGGAGGGACGGGACGTTAGAACGTGTATGTGTGACCCGAGCTTTAGAAGAAATTGACCTTCGACCGGGACATTATTTTTATCGAACAATGGGCAGGTTTAACTTGAAGGGGTGCGGATGGGAATATTTTAGTTTGAAGAAAGTCTGGGAAGGCATTTTTGTTAGCCTAGGCAAAAACAAAAAAATATCTTCCATTATAATATCTAGTGGGGAACTCGGTACAGCACATGCTTTTACCTACGCCAGTAATATCATAGGCCTAAATGTTCTTCTGAATATGTTTTCCAGGATATGATCTTGATCGCCTACTATATTGAATCACTTCTTACTGGGCGCATATCCTATTTGCCCATCAAATTTCTTGAAAATATCGGGATCACCTCCTATATTGAATCACTTCTTCCTTGGCGCACACCCTATCTAGCCAGCACATTTCGTGAGAATTAGTTCATAACTTTGCGAGATATGCCCACCAAATTTCGTGAAAATCTCCAGATACCACGCAAATTGAATCACTAACTGATTGACGCATAACTTCAGTGCCCACCAAACTTTATAAAATTTGGTTAATCATTTTGTGAGATATAATTTGTACAGGCAAACAGACAGACAAATGGAGACAAAAACAACATAATTAAACGAAATATCATAATAACTCAAAGCCATCTGGCCAGATAGTGTTAAGGAGACTTTGCATTGTATCCTTATACGTTTTCTATTTGAATTCCATGGTATTTATGCTATGCTTTTTAGATTTAGTGAAGTATTTCCTAATCTGAATAAACACTTGTCACTTAGTATGTACAAAAGGAAAAATGTGTCTTCAGACTGAACGGATTAATTGCGAGTTCTTAATACTTATACTAAGATATTCTTAATTCATTAAAAAGGGACTCTGTGTTTAAATATGTTGCTGCTTCTTCATATTTTACAATTATCATACTTTATTGTATCTATTCACTATTTATAGTATCAATAGCTTACCTTTGAGATATCCTTAATGTATTATGTACTATAAATGTAGGTTATTATTGTGTAGGGTAGCAGTTGATAGAGGTCATGTGTTCATGGTATACTCACAGGTAGTGTACCTACCCGTTAGCACTATCGTTAGTGAGTGTTATATGTATTTTGTACTATTGCTAATATCTTGTCAAATTGCAAATGTGTTTGAATAGAATATTTATACTTTAATTATAGTTTCTTTATTCATACAAAATGTACCAGAATTTACCAGAGCGTCCTGAACTTCCTAAATTGACTAATTCCTTGAGTATGACGAGAGTACGTTTTTTGATGAATCCCTTTGTCTTTATATTGTGTCGTCCCTGCTTTGTTTTTTATATATTTTGCAAGTGTTTACATTATAATTATTAGAAAAAAAGGAAAAATATGATTCACTGGAATAATTATTCGCGTACGTCTATCTCATTCATATGGCGATCAGGTCTATTCATCAATGCTGTTTCAAGAACTTAAGTACATCACGATAACATACATTTCATTACAATCAAAATGCTCATTAATATTTGTCCAGGCTTATACCTTGTTTAATAACCCTCACACCAGATACTATTATCTCACTCCCAGATATCACAATGTAACCCCTAGCCTATATTCATACACCAGACACTAGTATCTCCTAAGAAAATGGGAGTCTGCAGAAAGCCGATTGGCCCACACAAGGCAGATCCCTCTCACATCCAACCCTAATTATAAGGCCTAAGTATAGTATCAGCTTACTATCACCATGAGGACCGACCTCACCAAAACGGTCAGAGGTCAGAACAAGGGTTCTGCAGACCACCTATTGGCCTACACCCGACAGATCACACTCACTCCCGATCCATCTCGTCCATATGTCTATCTAAGTTTATCTTAAAGCTTTCTATCGTTCTTGATCCCATTACAGCACTTGGTAGCCTATTCCACCTATCTACAACTCTGTTACCAAACCAATATTTGCCTATATCTTTTCTGAAACGAAATGTATCTAATTTGAAACCATTTGCTCGCGTTCTTTCACTATCACTGAGCTTTAGTACATTTTGCATGTCCCCTGTATTAATCCCACTAATCCACTTGAACACCTCTATCATGTCCCCTCTAACTCTGCCCCTCTCTAACGAATGTAAGCCTAATTTCTTCAACCTTTCTTCATATGGAAGATTTATAATATTATGGATAATTTTTGTCATTCTACGTTGTACTCTCTCCAATGAATCTATGTCCATTCTGTAATAAGAACACCAAAATTGAACAGCATAATCCATATGGGGTCTCACTAATGACAAATAAAGTGTTAAGATAACATCAGAAGTTTTGTTACTCACACTCCTAGAGATGAATCCGATAATCTTGTTTGCCTTGTTATGGACGCTTATGCACTGTTTTCTAGGCTCCAAATCATTGCTAACGAACACACCTAGATCTTTCTCACAGTCAGAGTTTTCTAATTCCATATTAGCGAGTTTATATTTTGCATTTGTATTCATCTTCCCTATCTTAAATACCTTGCATTTGTCAATGTTAAGATTCAACTGCCAATTTACTGACCATTCGTGTAGGATATCTAGATCCCTTTGAAGGCTCTCTATGTCGCTATCTGCATCTATTTTTCTCCCCCTTTTGGTATCGTCTGCGAATTTACTTATCCTACTAGTTATACCTAAATCAAGGTAAATTATGTCGCCTATATAACAAACAACAGAAGAACTAATACAGATCCCTGGGAAACACCACATTTGACTGCACCCAATTATGGTTTAATGCCATTTATGCTGACTCTCTGCTTCCTACCAATTAGCCATGACCTAATCCATCCCAACAACGACCCACCTATTCCATGCGCCTCAACCTTTCTCATTAATCACTCATGATGGACTCTGTCGAAAGCTTTACTGAAATCTAAATATATTATATCATATGACTTGTCATTATCTACTGCTTCAAATACCTCTGAGAAAAAGCTAAGCAAATTAGTAAGGCAAGAACGTCCATGAGTGAATCCATGCTAAGAAGAATTGATTAAGTTAAATATTTATAAGTGGTTTCTAATTTTCGTAGCAATAATTGACTCTAGTAACTTTCCTATGATTGATGTGAGACTAATGGGACGGTAATTGGATGCTATTGATTGATCACCTTTTTTGAAGATCGGAACTACATTTGCAAGATTCCAAGCTTCTGGGACTAAGCCTGTTTCTAATGACTTGTTAAATATAAATGTTAATGGGTAACTTAACACATCTCTGCATTCTTTTAATACTCTAGCATAAACCTCGTCAGGACCAGGCTGATTTTTGAGGTTTCAGTCTGTCAATTTCCTTAAGCACAATCATTTCTACTTATACTAACTGTACTTAACATATGTTTCTATACTATCTACTAGTATAATACCCATATTGACTTCTGGGTAATCCTTTGCCGAAATTGTTTCATTAGTGAAAACGGAAAGAAACTGACTATTTAATGTACTGCCCATTTCTAACTCATTTCCTGTTCTTTCTCCTATTGGAAGTGTTTTCGGGGGCGCTATTACATCGCGAACTTTAGATTTATATAGGTGTGTAAAAATCTTTAGGGTTATTTATTTGCGTCACTGGCTATCCTTATTTCATAATTTCTTTTTGGGCTTTCCGGAATTTCCTTTTTGACCTGTCTTGATAGAGTCTGATAGTATATATGTATGATGATTTTCGCCTTTCGTTACTTTTCTATATATTCCTTTCTTTTTTTCCTATAAGATCTATTAGCTTATTAGTCATATGGCCCATTTTGGTTGGTTCTGCGGCGATCTAAATTTTTCTTTTAGGGATATATTTATTTTGAGCATTGTGGAGTGAAGCAATAAACTGGTTATATGTTAGGGTGGCAAGTTTAACTCTGGCATATCCCTGGACATTAAATTGCTTAACAATATGGTCCACCCTTAAGTCTCTTCGTTAGCCCACCAGCCCGAATCTGGCTTTTTCTGAAATCATGGGGATAAGTGTCGTATTCTCTTTAGCATTCCCTGTCCCATTGTATATTAAAATACATAGATTGTATGATCGCTATTTCCTATGTGGGTCACCAATCTCTTACATCACTTTTATTCATAGTCTTTTCATTGTTACTGAAAACTAAATCAAGAATATTAATACCGTCTAGGTTGGCGGTATCTATCTATTGAATGAATAAAGTATCTTGTACACCCTCAATAAACTTTCTACTGCATCGGAGTCCGCCTATTTGGGTGCTGCCAATCAATGTTCGAAAAATTTAAATCCCCTATTAAAAAAAATCATGCACACCTTGCTAAACCTTGATGCTATTGTAGATTTCCTCCCATAACGATGTTCCGGGCCATTTCTAACTCCATAGATTAGGCGGTCTATAATTAACTCCAATAACTAAGGTCTCACCGACCTTCGTTAACCTCTACCCAAACACTTTCATTATCATTATTTAGTCTAATACCTGATTATAATACAGCTTTTCTAATGTACTCCTGACAAACAACTGCTATAATCACCCACCGCCCCTCCTACTTGTTGGGTCATATTTAAACAAACGATAATCCTGGAATATCAACGTCTGGCTAAAAAATGCCTAGATTCTGTATTAATCCACGTTTCAGTTAGCGCTTATTATGTCTATATTTTTCTGTGCTAACGAGTGCTCTAATTTCGTTCATTTTTGTTACATAAACTCCTACAATTTGTATAATATACCCTCAACCTATTACTTTTAGTTTGCAACTATTTGCCTATTGTTTTTAGCTAACTTATTATTTCCTGTTGAACTACTATCTCTAGACGGAAATTCTGCTCTATCCGTAATCTCATCTTTTACTATCAGTTACATGTGTATTGTTAGCGATAATCTATTACCACATCACTATATTCGCACTATCTTGACTGATTATTTCTATTTTTACCCCTCACTGTTGTTGTCACATGAACGTACCTGCTCCATAATGATACAGTATTTGACTTACACACCCAGGTTTTTTGTAACGAAACCCCCGCAACAATCTTGTCCACGAGCTGGCCAAGGTCGAAACTCCTAGTCCGAGAAAGATGTACTCCATCCTGGGTCATACAGTTCATCCTTACCATAGAAGTGGGGTCCAGTTATCTAGGGAAGGTATTGACTTTGCCTTGCAATACTTCTCCAGCCGCCTACTTACACCAATAGCCCTGGGGGACCATTCCTTCCGTACCCCTCTTCTTGGCAGGATACTGTGTACCACAGGAAATCCACCCTTCTCCTTGATCCTCTCCAGCATTTCCTGGTCCTTGGTCAGCAACTTCCCTCAGGTCCTCTGCATCTCCATATGTCATTGGATCCCGCTTTGATGAAGATGATGGGGTCCCTCCCACCCACGTCTAGGACCCCATCCATCTTCTCTTCTGCCCACCCTCCCGAACTCCGGCTCCAGGTAGGCAGACAACTTTCCTTAACATGAGTGTTCGTAGCCCCGTCAAGGTACCTAACCATTGAATCAACCGACAATGAAAGGGATTCAAGGGATGCAAACGTTCTTCTTCGTATGGATAATGTAGGAAGGATCCTGTGTGATTGCAGGGTTATTGTATTACTCTAATAGCTTTATTTTGAATTTTGTCCAACTGGCCTCAATGCAACCACTCCACTCTTCCACCCCGCAGAGGTGAACAGTAATCCATCTTAGAACGCACATGACTTTATAGCACCCCTCTTACGGCCAATTGCTCGTCAGTGAAGAATTCTCCGAACTCTGTCTGTACAGGAGTCCCAGTTTTTTAGAGAGCATTCTTAGCAATGCGTCTAACATAATATGTCCAGCTCAAGTTAGTAGTTAATGTTACACACTGGAGAATGTCAATACTAGGGGAAGTGGGCATATTTACATCATTAAAAAATATATGGGAGTCAGTGGCGATTCTGGTCCGGTTAGAAAATTGAATGTTTACTGTGGTTTTCTGTGCTTTAAAGGAAACTAGATTCTTTTTGTTCCCCCCTTCATTACTTCTAGAAATGTCCTGGTTCAGAGAAATTGCAGTGTTTTATTTTTGAATTTATACATGGGCGGGTTTGGTGAAAGAATTGGTAATGGTGAATGGAACGGTGGAGTTGTTGAGTCATCTGCTTAGGAATGTATTGGATTATGAGTGGTAGATATGAGATCATTGATAGGAATGAGGAACAGAGTTGGGTCCAAAAGTGATTCCTGGGGACCACCCGCATTTATTGAGAGTGAAATTGATAATAAATCCATCTACCATTTACACGATTTTCTGTTATGAAGATAAGAAAGAAATTAGGTGGAACGAATGATGCAAGGCCGTAGTGTGACATCTTCGACAATAAGGATTGATGCCAAACTCTATCAAATGCCTTTGAAATATCCAGTGCTATTGGTATGTGTTTCACCATGTTGGACTGTAGCTTGGTTGATTTGATGCGTAAGAAGGCAAAGAATGTCTGCAGTTGATCGACATGGTCTAAAACCATATTGCCTATCACATGATTACTTTATTATTCTCAAGATGCTTAATTATGTGATTATTTTGATATAATTTCAAAGACTTTACCAAGAGTGGAAGTTATAGATATTGGTCTGTCGTTTTGATTGGGATCTGAAGATGCACCTTTTTTAGGAACTGGATGGATGTTTGCTTCTTTCCAGGGTACTGGAACAAAGCATGAGGTATGATTACACAGACGGAAATTTTTGGATAATACAGGAGCGAGCACCAAGGAGCAATTCTTAAGTACTATTGGAGGAATTTCATCTGGACTCAGGAGCCATTATCTACTGAGAGATTCTGCAGAAATAGTTTGTGACATGTCTGGTTGTGGATCTTAAGTGAGGGAATTTCAGGCGAATGAAAAATTAAGTACAGGGACATTTCTTGATTTATTTCATGCTAAGGTTTGAGTTTGGTGGAGAAAATATCCGCAAGAAAAGTTAGCTTTACCCTCGTGTGTCACCTTGACAAGATTTCCATTCGGAGATTTTTTAATGGTGGCATGGATGAAGCAGTAGTGAAGTTTGATTTGAATGAGTTCAGAGTAGACCAAAATAATTTTGGTTATAATTTGGCTGATTTAGAAGTTTTGATTTGCCTTCTTGTGGAGAAAGTTTGATTTAGTTAGGTTTAATACATTTTGTTGGCATGATTTCTGATGTTTCTAAAGTAATCTAAAGGCTTCATGTGTTTTTGCTCCTTGTTAATGCATTGTAGGCTATTGCTTTTTTTGTTTCAGTTACTCTAGCACAAGGATGGTCAAACCATTTGAGGTGAATTAAGATCTTTTACTGTACTTTTGATGAGGAATAAAAGCTTCCATTCCAATTTTTTACAAAATCTTGTATTTGGCTCAAGGTGGAGTGTCCATATTTTGAAAAGAAAGAGGTCCAGGGAATATCAATAAAGAAACCTTGAAGACCCTCTCATTCTGTGCCCCTCTCGTAATGTCCATTTAGTCCACCAAAACAGGTTCATAGGTGGGAAGGTGTGGTAGGTGATGAGAACTGGTTGCCTGTATCAGACAGTGACCAGAAGATCCAAGTCGGGTGACCTCCACTGTATACATCATAATTTTCTGAATTGGTTGTTAAAAATACTCCAGTATGTGGGAATTATGATTAGGATTATCTGGTACACGGGTGAGTTGGTTGACCCTATTTGAGTGATATTACTGAGTCTGCAAATAGCTCACATTCAAAAGACCAGCATCATCAGTCCTTGGCTGAATGAGTGAGCCATTTCAACATTATGGACATTAAAATCACCCAACACAGTGATTTCAGAAGAAGCTTGTAAGTTGAGGACACTTGAGTTGTGACACCGGGCCATGTTCACTCGTGAAAGATGACTCAAAAAGACTCTGTGCTCTGGAGGAGTATTTGGGGAACGGTAGGATGCATAACATAGTGTTTGTTGAAATTTACCAGCAGAAATTAATTTGTATATAGAATAATCCAAATAGGGACAATTGAAACTATTAACTACCTCCTCCAGGGCATTTTCAGATTTTTTGCGAAGTAACATACACCTTCTTTAGGTCTGAATTTTGGGAGCAGTTGATAACCTGGAAAATTAAATCTAGACGTGTCAGAATGGATGTTACTTGAGTCTCTGTCACAAAAAGGAGAGTAGGGGATGTCTGCTTGGAAAGAAATTGGTGTACAGAATTGATGTTAGAGTGAAGTCCCCTGATATTGCTCAAGAAAGAGCTACACCGATCGAGCAGCTTTTGGACGTTGCAATGCTCTGAACACATTCGCATGATGACGACCGGGAGGGCCCTGTGTCAATGACCTCGAACCCTAGCCGGGTCGGATATCCGTATGGACCGCTCCCGAGGACCAGGTTGCTCTTAACAAATATGACTTTTATTGAATGCTTCGCTAAGCATTTAGTGAAGGGTACTTGAGAGTTTGCTTGATGTGTTTGAAAGATTGTAAAGCGTAATTATAATCCTATATTGTATATATACAGGTGGTGCAAGGAGGACAGATCATAACGTTTGGGAAGATGATAGAACAAGTTATTCTAAGCCTAAAATATTCGCATAAGAAATATTTCAAAAATATCTCAAACGGTATAGGAGTATTGCGCATGTTGAAAATGGATTTTTCCAATGTATTTCCCCATAAGGTTGTCCGTCGCTGTCCTAAGTACCTACCACACCTTCATCTAACTGCAATATTTTACCATGTAATTATAAAGATATTAATAAGTCTGTAAGTTACAAAATTATTATAGATATATAAGCTCACTTTGGACCAGTTGGAAAACTCTTTGACATGGAAGAGTCCATTAGCCAGTGACGTGGGGGAGGACACTACTAAAAAAAACCTTCACTATTTTTTATCGGTCGATATTTGAACTTTTTTGTTATAGAACATTTGATGCTTAGAACACCTTTTTACCGCAACCATAACTGTACCGGATACTTTATTCTGAAAATTTACTTCTACGTATGTTGAGCCGATTATTGGCAGTTTAAACCCTTAATTAAAGAGCGGCGCCCGGCTAATATCCGGGCGCCGAATTTGCAGCAAGTTAGGAACGTTCTTATGGCTTTAATAAGGGTTAAAATAGAGTGCAAATGGCCGGGAGCGCAGCGGGCCCCACTTCCGACTCCCCTCATGGCCTACTGCACGCCCACTGACTCACCCTCCCTGTGTTCTCGAGAGGCCGGGCAGGGTAGCCAGTAGTGATCGTAGCTTGGAAAAATACCGCTTATGCGCTAAACTCACTCCCATGTTACTGGTACCACGTGTATGAGAACCACGAGTGCTACGATAGCTCGTTCTCTTGTCTCATTTGGAAGCTTTTAGCGCCTAGTTTTTTGCTGAATACATCTTCTTTTCATGCAGATACTTTATTTATCATTCAGGAAAGCCTGGAAATGCCCAAAATAGCCCAAACCCCCCGGCTAGACGAGGGTTAAGAAGGATCTGAGGTAGTCAAAAAGGGTTAAGGAAATAGTGCAAAGCCTATTAATGCCATGAGGCCCTTTTTAAACTAAAAAAATATCGTCTAATAGCAACCACATTAAATTGAAAAGACGGTAGCGGTACAGAAGGGGTTAATGATTTCCCAAAGCTATGCCCTTTTGCTCCTGTGACCCCTTAATATATATATATTATATAATATATATACCGTAGATATATATATATTATATATATATATATATATATATATATGGTGTCGCTAGAGCAAAGGGCATAACTTTGGGAATGATTATCACGCTTGATGGAATGGTTAAAGCAGGGATTGAAACATATAGTTATATACATATATATATACAGTATATATAATACCGGTATAGTACAGTATATAATATATATTAGTGTGGCCCAAAACCAAAAGTTTAAAATTGTCACTTCTCCACAAGGCTGATCCTGTTCGCATATCACCAACGGGAGTTTGCATGCAGAAATCATAACTATTTAATTGTAATTAGAGGGACCAACAATATGTAATTTTTTTTCGAGTTTGAAATAAAATATAAAATATTTTTTACTTTATATTTATTCCTGGTTGTTGCTCTAGTGTATATTACCAATAACTGTAAACAATGAAATAATTGTGCGTTAATTGTAATACATCAGTAACATAATAGGCAGATCAGGGTAAAGTCTTTTAATAGGTAATGCGGAAGTTGTTGGGACCTCTAAACATGCTTCCTAGCTCTCCAATTTTTTGCATGTACGGCTGTAGTCAAATGTAACCAACCAACCTTGTGGAGTCGGGCATATTATTAAAAAAAAAATATTGCCCTATTTTTTGGGCCACCCTAATATATATATTATGATATATATACAGTATACTGTATATAGCCTATCACTGTATACATACTGTATATCTATATATATATATATCTATATATATAATATATATATATATATATCTATATTATCTATATACGGATATTATATATATATCTATGTAAATGTTTTAAACCCCTTCGTTTACCCATTCCATCACGTGCGTGATAAAAATAATTAATAATAAGAATTATAAAGTTCAGGTTACTCATTAACCCCTTCTGTACAGGGCCCGTCATATGACGGAGACGATTTTCCCAGGCTATTATGTAGCCTGTTGACCACCCAGCTGTTGTTAGGGGCCGCACGAGGGGCCGGCAACCGGAGCCAAGAAGATCTGCCCTAAGTCTGACAGTGCTGTCGCGAGAGCTCGCTCGCATATGTTCATGCGTCCCACACAGAGCAGAAAACAGCAAAAAATTCGCTAATTTACATTAGCTGAATTTGCCCTTAGTTTGCAAGATCGTTGCAAGATAACCATAACTTATTGTACAGGGATGATTCAGATGTCATTTGAAAACTCTATTACCATACTTTCAACGGGGCTGCCAGCAGCCCCTTCTCGGTATCCTCCTACTTTCTCTTATCCTAGTTTCAAAAAGCCAAAGGCGGATGTTGTGCATATGTGCCCAATACACTCTCTTGCTTCTCTCGTGTTCACATTTTCGACTCCTCTGAATTCTTAACTTTATGGCTCAAACTATCCTGTCATTCTGATACTAAAATATTTCTGGTGTCCTCTTTCCCCTAACTCTACTGAAAATTTCCCAAATTATTTGACTATTTAAATTCTAAAATGGGAACCATTCTATCCAGCTCGCCCTTTCTCAGATATCTCCCATCTTAGGAGATTTCAACGGTCACCACCAGCCAATGGCTCTCCTCTCATACTACTGACCAACCATGTGTAACAAGCCTACATCTTTGCTATCATAAATGACGCAGACCAGCAACCCACCCGTTACCCGAGTCGTCTTCGGAGATCGGCCCAACAGGGATTCTTGACTTTATTTCTAACTTCTAACCCTTTTCTGATTATACTGTCAATCTTTTCTCTCCGTTTTGGGCTCCTCCGACCATAAACTTATCTGTTACCTGTCCTATCTCTCCAGTATGGCCACCCGATCCTTCCCAGCCGGCTGGCGCTTTTGGCACTTTGGTGCTTGCCGACTGGGAGACTCTTCCAGCAGTACTTCTTTGAAAGTCCCATGGAAATAATTTTAACTTCTCATGGCTAGGACCCTCGGAGAGTGCTGAACACATTACCGAGGAATTCCTCTCGGGCATGGAAGCAGCCGTTCATTCCATGTTCTTTTCTCTCAAGTCTACTGCAAAAAAAATCTTGGTTTACTCACGCTTGTTGCTACTGCTTGTCGCGCAACAAGGAGGAAGCATTCAAACAGTTACCGACAACCATTAAAACTCAAGAATCTCTTCTTCCTATGTTTCTGCCCGGAATGCAATACCAAATCTATCTTCGACTTGCCAATCACTTTTTTCATCAATATTAAAAAGTCACTGAACTATCCCAACTCTAGCTCTTCCCAAGTTGTCTGGCATCTTACGCAAAAAACTTCTCACCCAATTTGGCTTCCTCTTCTTTTCCCTCCCCTTTTCCACTCTGATTGGCAAAACCATCACTTCCTTCCTCTGACAAAGCTGAACTCGTCGCTCAAACTTTTGCTAGAAACGCCACCTTGGATTATTCTGGTGCAATTCCTCCCTCTCCATCCCCCTCTCTCCTAACCTAATGCCTAATAGCCTAATCTCTTCCAAAGATGTACTTCCTACCCTTTCTGGGCTTAATACTAAGAAGGCGTACAGTCCACATTGTGTTTCCTCCTGCTTGTCTAAAAAACTGTGGCTTCCTTGCAGACTCCTCTGCCTAGGCAAAACTCTTCCGTCTCTGTTTTCTCCTCTAACGTCTTCCCTGCTGGCTGGAAGTTTGCTCTCATTCAACCTGTCCCAAAGAATGGTGTCTCGAATCGTAGTGATGCCGTCTCACCCTCCAACTATCATCCAATTGTTCTCATTTCTTGCATCTCCCAAGGATTTTAAACTATTCGTACTCAAATTTCTTAACTTCTCTCTTCTCATACTCTACTCTCGATCGCCAGTATTGATTTCCTTACCCGCCAGCGCGATAGGCCTCACGAGGCTTCCTATAGGGACCGCGATAGCCTCACGGAAGCATACCCATAAAAAAAGGCCTTCCAAAAAAAAAAGGGCCTATCAAAACAAAGGCTTGTCTCTAGTTGAGATAATTCCCCCTCTAGTACTCATCCATGTCGTTTTCTCAGCCCCTCCCCCCTCGCCCTCTTCCCCACCTTATTCCCCCCCTCCCCCCCCTCCTCAATTATCACGCTATTTATCCTCTTATTATATTCATTTATTGGTTATTTTTCCTCTCACCGCGATAATGTAGGCACAAGTGTTATGTCATATTACAAATACTCATATTGTCTCCGTTCCTAGCGAAGAGGCAATGGGAAGACCCAGACTGACCCCGGCCACACTCGCAGAACCCTGCCCCGCTCGTCTTCAGTTGACTCCCATACAGCGAGGGTGAGAGGCTGCCTGTGGCTCTCTCGCCTGATATTTTGACCCGGTGGCCAATAATCTTCGTTTTTCACACACCCAAAATGCTGTCCCACGTATTTTATAAAAAAAGCACTCTTGAAGGTTCATATATACATCATATATGTAAAATGAAAAGCATTACCGAAAACAAATAATGCTTTATATTGTAAATATAATTAATTCTGTGCAGAATCCAGGGCTAGAAATGCACAAATACCTACCCTAGCACCTAGGTCTATAGCGCGCATTGTCATGTTAAGGGTTGCTCTACTGGGAATACCTTTCATATCTTATACTATTTCTTGGTCTCTAATTCGGCTTCGGTGCGACCTTTTCTAGTGCTCTAGACACCTCGAAGAGCCTTGTGATATAGTCTGGGCACAATCGATTTTTCTAAACTACCCTCCTTGCGGTTTTCTAATCCCCTCTATCTGTGCCGTTATCTCTAATTTGCCTTTCCTGGCTGTTCCATACTGGGTTGTTGGACGTGCTATCGTTAATTTCCTCAACTATTAAACTCAGGTGTTTCCTCATGTTCTGTCCTTATCTCCAATTCTCTTTCTCATACTCATTAATTATCTTCTCAACTGGACCTCCAGTCCAATCCTTCATATGCCGATGACTCCACTACACTATTTTACTAGTTTTCCGAATTCACGCCCAACAGCAGCAACTCAAAAACTTGTGCGAAGAATCCAATAAACACTTAACTTCTGACCTATCACCATTTCCATTTGGGGCAGAGAAAAATTTGTTACTTTCAAATGCTGCCAAACCCAATTCATCATTTACATGCTAACCCGTAAAGACTCCCTCAGGACTATCCTTATACGTCAACTATACAACAAAATCAATCCTTCAATCTTTCTCAGTATTCTCTTGTACGTTCTACCCACTCCGTTAGAACCGCATGCTTGTCCTACAGTGCTCGCTAGGATCGCCAGGCATGTATGGGGCACAGTTTGTGTAGTAGAGTGTGCTTTATTTCATGTTAAGCTCGTGTCATGGGCATTCCAGAAAGGCTCTTTGTTTTCGGCCCATTTCAAGGCTTTATATATTAATTGTAAGTATATGGTTTTAATCCTTACTAGTAATGATAAGACAGAGAGAGAAGAGATATACAGAGTGAGAGGGGGCGCGTAGTGTTTTTGCCCCGCTCCGATGACGTCACAGCTGACGGCCCTCGTGGGATTGGTTGAGTGAGTTCTTTAACCATGCTTGGTGACGTAATTTTTGCTACTACTTTTGGTAGTGGCTAGAGGACTTGTCACCGCTTTTTCCAACTCGGCTCGAGCTGGTGTCGAGTATATATATCAGTTCCTCCGCCACTCTCATCCTTCCGAACCTCGATCATCAGGCTCGCCCACACTCACGGGCTACAACTAACAGCACTCCAACACTATGATACAGACTAATATATCGGGATTTGCAAGTGGTATAATGTAAAACAGGTTATGGGTTTCATCACAAGAGTTGATATAAGACAGAATATTTGTTCATCACAAATCAATATCTAAATTCAACTCAATTATTATCCATCCCTAGGAGAAGGTGACAAGTGGAGATTCACATCACACCCGGGCAGAAAGTACCAAAGCTCACCAAATCACTGGCCCTGGAGGGTGCCTCATTAAATGCTCACATCTTGCTCGCCGAAACACCAGTCCCAAGACACAACGAGGACCTGACAACCATGGCCATAATATTGCCTGTATTCACGCGCCCAGTCTAGCTGGCGCCAACCAACATCATCTATGTCCGATAATCCCTCAAATCCTCCAACATAACGATCTACCACCATCTACATCATCCCTCCTGAAGTCTTGTGTTTTTCGAAACAGCAGAAGAAACCACGAAGGAAAGCAGAACAACACCCAACATCACCACAGAATATGACTCCTCTATGCACCCTAGAAGACCTTGCGGAGGAGACATTGCTGAAGAAGATGATTAAGAACTACGAAAAGATCCGAGAGGAAACGAAAATTCCTGAATATCAAGAAAATACTCCTTCTCCTCCCCCTCCAGTTCAACCCTCAAGCTCAAGCTGAACAAAGGATTAGAGTCAAGGAGTACTTACCCCTCATTTGAAAAAAGGTGAAGGAGATCTTACATTACAAAGCAAGTCTGGAATTTTATCAATTTCACGGACGATCTTTGAAAAACTTACTCACTGCGAAATGAAAAAAAAGTGTACCCACTGACAACATAGAGACGCAAGTACACCTTCAGGAAGACGACTTTTCTCCGAAGACATCACTATTGAAGATGAAAATTGTGAGGCTCCTCAAGAGTTATTAGATACCCAATACCTTAGACAAATTACTCTCTCTCCAGCACTGACAATCAAAGTATCTTTTTCTATATAACTACTATTTTTATCTATTTTGTTTTGTATTATTATTTTTTATTAGATTTATTATTATTATTATTTTGGTTTTCCTGTTTAACGTCTCTTTGCGTGCGTCGCCTATGCGGTTTATTTACTGTGCCGCACAGCGGGGGTGTTTTTAGCAAAATGGCTGTTTACGTGTCATGTCTTCATGGCCTACATAAGACCCAGAACGTAAAACAAGTACCTATCCCGAAATGGCATAAACAGAGCTTTCGAATGACAACCATAACCCCTTGTATATGGCTATTTTTCTTTTGCAATAACCGTGCCACGCGATTGCACAAGCAGGTAATTCGGTCGTTCAGTACATAATTGAGTATGTAGCGAGTGAGAGAGGGAGGGGGGAGCTGAGATTGTGTCCATTAGTTTCGCCGCGGTGGTCTGGAGCAGTCATACCTCGCTATCTCCGCCACCCCCGCACTTGTCTCTCTCTCTCAGCCACATTACTGTGCTGTAAATTTGCCACTCGACCTAATGTCGAGCGCCGCCACATAGTCCAGCTTTATTTACTCGACTTATGTTGCTCGCCCTAATTAAGGGTTTAAAATACAGTTGCCCTACCCGTGATAAAGCAAGTGGTATGCCCACTAACTTTAATAATCTACTACTTTATTTCAAAATTCCTACTTCATCTTCCGGACCAACTTTCTCTATCTCTCCCCCCCTTCCCCGCTAGGGATTAAACAAAAAAAAAAAAAGAAAAAAAAAATCTCCTCAGAGCTGGTTTCTAGAACGCACCCATCGTTTTCCTTGCTACCTGTCACCTGCTCTTGTACCTGAGAAATTTTTCCTCTTCCTATCTCTCTCATTTTCCATATCTTTCACCACCTTTTATTACATTATATCCCCTCTGGTTAACTCCTGCAAAATCAGCTTCATGCTGGCCATTTGTATTGTGCGTTAAGGTCTGATATAACCCATGTATGTTAGTTTTTAAGATAAGTGGATCACGAAGCATTGGTTGGCATTTATATTGTTAAGGTACTGCATCCTTTAATTATTAGTGGTTTTCTGCTGGTATTAGATAATGCTATACTAGGAGGGCTGATATTATAAATGTATTGTTTCCTATGAGTGCTGGCTTTAGGTAAAAGCTGCCCGACATACCTAAGAACTGGAGTTGATTGAGTCAAAATTCTAGTCTGTGTGCCATTGAGATTAAAGCATGTGTGGCACGAGGAGGGCTTTTCTGCCTATAGCCATTCTGCACTGTTTCTAAGCTCGTTGTTTGTCTTTGAGGTACTCCCAGGAGAACGCTTAATACTTCGTTATTAAGGTTTGCTCAAGAGAGCTACCCTTCCCTATAACGTAATATTTGACGCACAGACTTGAGATTTGCACTAGGCTATGCGGCATGCCATGCGCCCTCAGTATCTCGTAGCATTGACTCTAGCTAGACTTTATCAATCATAGTATACATTAGAGTATATTTACCTAATTACGCTTTTGATGCATAACCCATTTATGATTACACAAGCATTTCGCCGACCTATTTTGATGTATTGAGACACAAACGACTTAGGCTCTTGTTGGTGATAGGAATACTGCATTGTCCGTTGCGATGAGTATTATTGTTGTTGTGTTTAGGATATTCTTGGCTGCCGACGGCATTATATATATTCTGCCTTTTTGTGTGCATGAGCCTGCACGAGCATTGGTTCCGCTGCCTCCCTTTTTGGGTTCCATTTCCGATACGAACATCTTTAATAGCATCTAACAATTTAAAGCAGATTCCTTGTGAGTGTTGAAGGACTTTAGTGCAACTGAATTCTTTCATGCACGAGTGCCTGACATTTATTGATTAATTAACGTAGCCTGTAACTTCTCATTACCACGCTTACTTTGCATACCATAACCAAGCACCTTCGGTTATAGGTCTAATAGGCTGTTTTCACATACCATTAAGCCGAGAGTAGCCGCACATTTATTGAGAGTTTGCTAGCCTATTATTGCATATAGAACTCTGTAGAGTATTTGTGTTCTTTGTTCAGCTTGGAATATACATCAGAGGTGGGAATCTAGCGGCGTGTCCGTTGTAGCCTTTTATGCCATTACTATTCGAAAAAAAAAAAAAAAAAAAAAAAGAAAAAAAAAAAAAAAAAAACAAAAAAACAATGAATACGAGCCCTGCATATTTGAACCCCCAGTCGTAACACTGGCGAACCTTAACCTAGGATTTGGTGAACCTCCATTTATTAGCAGGGAACATTTTTGGTTGTGGAGAATATTTTGCGGGGATCAGCAATAATTTTTTTTGTTTTGTTTTTGCAACATAGTATAGGAGTATTTCCGAGAATTTTGTGTGTATAATTGAGGTATAAGAGTTTGGGGTACTTCTTTTCGGAATATTGTGGGAGACTTTTTGTGAGCATCATGTCTTATAGCCGGGCAGAGGAGAATGGAGACCCAGTACGTAATGGCCCCCGAAACTGAAGGAACAGCTCATGATGAAAGGGTTAATCGGGTGAACTGTGAGGAGGATGCTAAAGGATATGTGTGCCATGGCCTGTTACTTGCCGAGCGGTTGGAGGGTCTGGATGCGGTACGGTCTTCAATGCCTGGCCACCGCTATCGGTCATGCGGTTAGTCTAGCAGCATGACCAAGGATAACTTGATAACGTGTGTACTGGGCAGGGTGACTGGTGAGCGAGATGGGTTGAGTGCTCAGAGCCCTTCGGCCATGCTTTCGCTACACCTCGACTCCCAGCCATCCCAGTAGGGTTTTTTTTTTTTTTCTATGTGATTGAGGGAGGCAAAAGGCATAACTGCCTATAGCGAGTGCCTCCCCCATAGTTTGAAAGAGTGACAGGGCCAAAATCAAGGGACATTCGAGCCAAAATGCCTGGACACACGGCGTTTGAAGCAATTTCGTGCATAGGAAGAGGGAAAGACCCAGTATGTTGCCGACCCCGGTGTACGCTTCCGCAGTTGGGTGGTTACTGGCAGGGTTGGTTGCCCCTGGGGGGACCCACCGGTAATTTCAAACATTGTTAGCAGCCTTCATCTTCCCTCAAGGGTTAAACTCCCATTATTGCTTCAGCTCGAATTAGCTAAGATCGAAGAGAGAAAGGCTATCAGGGTATCTGAGCTTCATCTTCATCAGCAATTAGACATTAGCCAAGATAGAAAAGAGAAAACCTCCTCATCTAGCAAAAATCCAAGCTTAGTCTAATAGGTACTATGCCGACATGTATGTAGAAGAGTCGCGAGTAGAGACAACGGGATCAGCGACTTGGGGCTGGTAACCGTTTTCATTGAAGCAGTCTCTCTCCGCACTTTATTGAAACTGGTTCCGGCTTTTGGATGAGAGTGGGGTGGTAACAGAATTTTCACACACGCTTTGAGAAGAAGTGCCAGGAACACCATTGGGCCAGAGAATAAATGGGCAGCACTTGTATCCTCTAGATTAATCGGCAAGGGTCCCTTAAAGCCTACGATGCGTTACCCTTGGAGTTCGTGTATTGTGTATATGAGGATCTCAAGGAGGCTGTCCTGAGGGTCTACGGAATTGCAACCAGAAACGTACCGTTTGAAGTTCCGGGGTGTAACTAAGGGAAGAGATAGCCACCTTTTTGAAACACGCCCGGTGACTATGTCCCGTGCTATGGGGAACTGTCTCCCGATCTGAGAAGGTAACAACGTTTTGATGGAGTTAAGCAGTTAATGATGTTGGAGGCAGTTCTTTAAGAGCACTGGCGGTGATCTAACCTTTGAACTTAAAGAAGAAAAACCCCAGTAACTCTAGTAGACGCAGCAGAAATGGCTGATGCTACGGCTGTCGTTTGATTCGGGGTTTCCGGGTCCTCACAGAAGTACGATTCAAGTGCTAGGTGAGCCGTTATCCTCCCCCTCCCCATAGCAATGACACATGTACAACCAAAGAGCAATGAAACTAAAAACTGAAGCCAAACCGACCACCACACACACCGTATGTGAAAAGTCAGGGGCCTTTTACATGCACAGTATAAGCCGAAACCGACATGTATGTGTTTTAGGTGCCACCAGGAGGGTCATAAGGCAAATGAGTGCCCTAGTCGACCTCTTCCGGCAGCCGTGTCTTTTGCTCACAGGGGCATTGTAGTGTTTCAGAGTACATCGGAGTGTGTTAGAGGCCTGTCTTCCGCGGTAAATACACTGCCAGTGCCGAAGGATCCGGAAGGCTTATTCCCTGTCCGTGATGCCTTTAGTTGACCACAGGGGGACTTGGTTGTGTGGAGTGGGGTTAGACGACATGATGTGTAGAATTTTGCGTGACACAAATGGGGCAGCGCAAACACTGTTGAATTCAATTTCACTGGTAAACGTCTGTCAATACGGCGCGGGTGGTTGTGGTTCAGGGAGTTTAATGCGACAAGGTCATAACCCGCTTGTAAGAATGAAGGTTGAAGTTGATGGTGTGACTCGTGACGCTGGATGTAGGCGATTGTGGAGAAGTTACCTGTTTGTGGCGTCGACCTCCTTCTTGGTCAACGACTTTGCGGGGCCTACTTCTGATGCTCCACCCTTAGTCGTTGTGCGAGAAGCCGGCCGACGTGAGTAGGGATGAGCAGGAGTGGGTTGAGAAGTGGCCGTTGCAAGCCTATGGCGTGTGTTGTCACCGTAGATTCTGCATCCAGGGAGTCACATTCTGGTCAACAATCTTTAGATCAGCGGAGGAAGGGTACCGAGAAGGGGTTGGCAGTTGATGCGGTTGAGAGTTTAGTTAGTGTCCAACGGACTCTTCTCGGGGACTCGTTATTAGGACCACATTTCGAGTCTGGAGAAGACCCAGTAACTGTTCCTGAAGGGGCAGGGGTATGGGCTTAAAAAAGACGAAAGAGTTGAAAGGAGGACAGTGATGCACATTCGGGAGATGTAGCAACAAGTTACCCTGACGCGTACCCTATGAGAAATGGGTCGGCGAAGACGGTGTTCCGAAGCTTGCTATTGTATTTTCCCCGGTAAGGTTACCCCTCAGGGCTTCCTTCAGTCCGGGGACCCAACTGATCACTTCTAGCCTCTCTTGTACAAGCAATGCCGCAGCATGGGATTGTTGGGGTTGTGTCATCTGGCAGATCATCCGGAGAGCCAGGGTGTGGTAGAGCGATGGCACTCAGCCTTGAAATCTTTGCTTCGTTGTTGTTGCTTTGAGAGTTGTGAGGGATTGGGATCTTGGCCCTGCCATGTGTTTTTTTATGCTGTGTGGGAGGTACCTTGGGAGAGTTTTGGTATTCGCCCCTAATGAGCTCGTCTTTGGCCCCCGTGTCATAGGGCCTCTCCATATGGTTGAAGAAGTATGGGAGGGCACAGAACACACCTTGTTCTACTGCTTCAATTGTGTCCTCACCAGTCGAGAAGCGGATGTTGCACAGTATGGAGTTTGGCTGGCCGTAATTTGACTATCTCTCACAGTCCCTCAGGAAGGCCAGGTACGACCTCAAGGTTGAACTCAGCAGGGAGTTTCACGTGGGTCAGGAGGTGTTGTATGGCTTAGCTGCCCCTTGTATGTCACGGCCCTTACTCCGCGAAGTTACGCTGGTCCTTATATGGGTGGTGGAGGAGCTATCGGACGCTGGTTTACTTGGTAGCCACTCCAGACAGACGGAAGCGCAATCATTTATGTCTGGATAATCCCGTGAAGGAGTATGGGAGGCACCCCCCTGAGCCTCTCACTGTGCCTGTGATGCCGTTTAGCAGTCAATGTGGAGAAGGAGAACGGGACAGTCAAGCTCAGGTGGAGGATAACTGGGAAGGATAAGAAGTTCAAATGGGCGCCTGAGTGTGAGAAGGTGTTTAGGGAAGTAAAACACCGGTTGTGCATTCACACGCGATCCTCAGGGCCCCTGACTTTAGCCTACCTTTACCCACTAGCAACGGTAGGCTAGTGGTGTGGGGGCTGGTGCCGTCCTTGTGGAAAAGGACGATGATGGGCTGGAGCCTCCTGTTAGTTTCTTCTCGGAGAAGTACAATTCGGCCCAGGGGGAGCTGCTCTGTTGTCAAGGAGGAGCTGCTGGCGTTTGTCCTTGCTCTGAGGCATTTCGAGGTCTGGTGTTCCAGCCTATGGTCCGGTCGCTTTGTATTTAACCCCGATCATCACCCTCTCAAGTTTTCTTGGACCGATTTTCACAATCGGAATATGAGGCTGATGCAGGTGGTCACTAGGGTTATTGGTATATAAACCTGGACATACGCCATATTGCCCGGTTTGTGACACACGTTGTTGCAGATGGTCGTTCAAGGGTATATGATCCGGGTTAGATTGACACACGGGTAGCCTCCTGCTTTTAGTTTGAATAGTATTTTTTGGTGCTTGTTGGCTCGCGGTTGGTAGCCCAGCGTCAGTGGGTCGTAAAGCAGGAGTTGAGCGTTTGGTATAGAAGAAAAAACTAGGCTTGCCCCTATAGTGCAGCCCTGAAATTAAACAAATTATAAACATAAAAAATAATAAAAACTGCTTTCTTTGCTAGTTGAATTTTTTTTAGTATGTTATAGCAGTCTTCTGAGTTTGCACTCCTCTCAGAATGCTGGGCTAGAGAAGCTCGCTCTTGAGGAGCATAACTACATATAATTTAACCTATTGTGTTGGGGGAGGGTTATAATTTTGTAATATGTTTTGTTGAAGAACTGGGCCCCGATTTTTAACTGCCGCTGGGTGATAAGGAATTGGAGATATAGCATGGGTTCTAAGCCATCAGATTTTTGTGAGCCTTGGGGCCCCTGAGAAAAATCTTGGGGGGGGGGTGTGACGTTAACCACTCCGTTATAACCGCATGGCTTGTCCTACAGTGACTCGCTGAGATCGCCAGGGCATGTTGGATGGTGCTAACAGTTGGTGTGTATTAGAGTGTGCTTTATTTCATGTGAAAGCTTGTGTCCTGGGCAGTCCAGAAATGCTCTTTGTTTTCGCCCATGTCAAGGCTTTATAAATTTAATTGTAAAGTCTATGTTTTATCCTTAACTATTAATTATAGCATCAGGAAAGAAGAGAGAGAGTAGAAACAGAGTGAGAGGGGGCGCGTAGAGTGTTTTTGCCCCTCTCGATGACGTCACAGCTGACTGGCCTCGTGGGGATTGGTTGAGAGATTTCCTTTACCATGCTTGGTGACGTAATGTTTTTGCTGCTACTTTTGTTAGTGGCTAGAGGACTTGTAACCGCTTTGTTTTTGTTTTTCCCACGCGGCTCGAGCTTTGGTGCGGAGTATATATACAGTTCCTCGCCACTCTCCTCAAACGTATACAACACACACAATACGGGTTTCCGGAAGGTAGAGGAACAAGGGAGGCACTAGCTCTGACACAAATTAATATCCAAAACCAAGCAACAAAGCAATGCCACATAGTCCTGAGGGATCTATCCACGCCTTTGATTGATGGTATGGCCACGCATGCCTAAAATCAAACTACTTCATATAGGCTTACCCCCCTCACAGAAACTGTCTGCATTTTCCTGATAACAGAACAGCAAAAATAAAAATAAAGACAGTCTTGGTAACACTCACAGTATAAGCTGCGTGTCCCCAAGGATCATTCCTCTCCCCATCCTATCACAATATACACACATGAATACCTTCATCACAAACAGGCAACATCACATATGCAGACGACATCACACAATCATTGTGTTTTATGAAGGTCCCTCAAAGTTAAAATCATAGCCAGAAAACCGGAATAGAATCAGAAGCAATCACCATTGAAGAAACTGCAAATAAAAACCACTAAACAAATGCACGATACGACAACTAGAGCAAAAAACAAACACCTCTATATGTTGATAAGACTACAAATCGAAGTATGCACAGAAAGTAAAATCTCGGGTTAGGCACATAACTACTAACTACTCAATGCTAATTCGAAAACATCACAGAAAGAAAAGTCCGTAGCCATAGCAGCACTGGCCAAACTATCAGATTCAGAGATATTAACACACAAATAAAAACTCACCTTGTAAAAGCTTATGTAATCCCCCCAATATTGAATACCCCCCTATTCCCACACACACCATGAGCCAAAACCAAATCAACACGCGCTACAAAAATACAAAACAAAGCCCTACGATTCGCCACAAACGCAAAGATACCCCGTCATATGACGACAACAACAAATGACAACTAATACCAAACACATTACCATTAAATGTCAGACTTCATAGACAAGGCAAACACAAATATGGCAAAAACTAGAATTATCACAAAGACCACACTCTAGAGAAATTAAGGAAATTATGCCAACAACCAAAATTTAAGATTCAACAACTGGTTTAAAAAGCATTCTAATAAAATATCCACAGAATAAAACCACGCCAATTTATTAAAAAAAAAAAAAAAAAAAAAAAAAAACCGTTTATATGTTATATAATAATAATAATAACATCACACCTTAGTTTCCTTATCTAGCTACCACAGCAAACATAAATAAATACACCAGCTTTCCCCACACAAAACATACGTTTCAAACAACACAACATAGCAAGGTGGTCTGCCCACCCACTGTTACTCGCCTACTTTCCTTCCACAACTTTCCCTCCTTTTCTCATTCCCTCTCATCCCCCCCTAACCCGCCTAGGGTAAAAAAAAAAAAATCCTCCCGCAGATATGGTTTCTAGAACGCACCACTCTTTTTCCCTTGCTACCTGTCACCTGCTCTGTACCTGAGAATCTTTTCCTCTGCCTATCTCTCTCATTTCCCATATCCTTTCAACTCACCTTTTATTAACATTATATCCCCTCTGGTTAACTCTGGCAAAATCATCTTCATGCTGGCCAGTTGTATTGTGCGTTTAATGTCTGATATTAACGCCATGTATGTTAGTTGTTAAGATAAGTGGATCACGAAGCATTGGTTTGGCCATTTATATTGTTTAAGTACTGCATCGCTTTAATTATTAAGTGTTCTGCTGGATTATATAATGCTAGACTAGGAGTCTGATATTATAGGTTATTGTGTCCTATGAGTTCTGGCTTTAGTTAAAAGCTGCACGACCTACCTGAAAACTGGATTTGATTGAGTCAATTCTATTCTTTGTGCCATTGAGAGTAGAGCATGCCCGAATGAGGGCTTTTTGCCTATACCATTCTGCACTGTTCCAAGCTCGTTGTTTGTCTTTGGAGGTACGCCAGGAGAACGCCTAATACTTCGGTATTAAGGTTTCGCAAGAGATCTACCCTTCCCTATAACGTAATATTTGACGCACAGACTTGTAGATTTTCACTAGGCTATGCGGCATGCCATGCACCTCATTAATCTCCGTATCATTGACTCTAGCTAGACTTTATCAATCATACGTAGACGATTAAGTATAGTAAACCCCATTACTCTTTTTATGGCATCCCCATTTATGATTACACAAGCATTTTCGCAGCCTCGTTTGATGTATTGAGACACAAACGACTTAGGCTCTTTTTGTTGATAGGAATAACTGCAGTGTCTTGGCGATTATTATTATTGTTGGTGTGTTTTAGGATATCTTTGGCTCCGACGGCATTATATATATTCTGCCTTTTTGTGTGCATAGCCTGCACGAGCATTGTTCCGCTGCCTGGCCTTTTGAGTTCCATTTCCGTATACGCCATCTTTATAGCATCTAACATTTACAAAGAAGAGCCTTGTTAGTGTTGAAGGACTTTAGTGCCACTTTCTTCTTTCATGCAGGAGTGCCTGACATTTATTGATTAAAGTAACGTAAGCTGTAAACTTTTCTTACCACCCATTACTTTGCATACCATAACCAAGCACCTTCGGTTATAGGTAGTAATAGGCTGTTTTCCAACATAAACATTAAGCCTAGAGTAGACGCGCACATTTATTGAGATTTTGATATGCCTATTATTGCATATAGAACTCTGTAGAGTATTTGTGTTCGTTGTTCACTGGGAATATACAGCATAGGTTGGATCTAGCGCTTTCCGTTGTAGCATTTTATGCCATTACTAGTCCAATGAATAAGAGCCCTGATATATTTGAACCCCAGTCGTAACACTATGAATCTCTTTCATCTCCTGATCTCACTGTGGAAAGACCATATTACTACCCTTGCCAAAACAGCTTCCCCCAGAAGTTGGGTGTGCGCAACCGCCTCAGGGGGGTTCTTTACCCCTTCACAGCTTCTTGCTCTGTACATGGGCACAGTGCGTCCCCTTATTTAGTATTGTTCGCATTTGGTGGAGGAGGATCCTCTCACACAGCACTTATCTCGACAAAGTAGAAAAGAAAGCTTTCGGACTTTCCAACTCTGTGTGTCCAGGCACTTTGGCTGGCGAACGTTTTCCTCTATTGTAGCCCTGTCACTCTTTCAACTGGGGGAGGCACTCATTACGGGCGAGTTCTGCCTTTTGTCTACCTGTCATCCACATAAAAAAAATAAAAAGAGGCGTCGCACAGTATATACTGTAGATCTGTGTCACTGCAACAGTATTGCATTTTCCATTAGTTGCTTGCATATACTACTTAAACGTACATACTATTGGCTTTGGGGGTCCGTGAGGTCCTAGTATATATCCATATTATATGCATACCGTTTAAAACCCAGCTAATTATTTGCATATGTTCTGATTTTTCTCATTTTCCTTGCTTTCAAATCAATGATTTTTCTTTCTTCCATTTCTTAATTGTACGTACTCTTGCATTCACCTGCTAGTTGTTGCAGTCGTAGGTTGAAGACCGTTTTATTTACTGATTAGACCCTTAATGTTTGCTTAATATTACTTTGTTTTAAAATCCAATTTAAAAAGTTGCTTCCACGCCTTTAGTGTTGAGGAAAGTATTCATAATGATGCTTAACCTGAGGGCAACCTTCCCTGCTAAAGGTATTCTTATAATATACCCTGCATGTACGATAGGTAAGGGGTTACAGCAGGAGGCTTTCTATTTTATATTAACTGGTATTCCTGAGACACAAGTACACACACTTACACACACATTACCCCTACACATCATCCCATAGTTTTGCCATGCCTTGTTTGGTAACCCGACCTTGGGACTTAGCCTATGGTCCTATCTGGCTTTTTGCAAGTGTATCATGATACCCTTAGTTTCAGTACTGTCTTTGCCTTTTAATATATAATGATCTAGGAGTCATTCAGCAAGAGTGTGTTGTTTGGAGCTTGGGTGTTGGGCTCCATTAGTCTAATTTCGTTTCAAGGGCTGGTTGTTTCTAAAATTCCACCCATGCTTGTTCTGACTTACTTGGTGTACTAGTAGTGATTATCGTATAGCTGCATATAATTTTGGTCCTTTCCGTATTGAGAGGGTTTTGGCTCTTAGTTTTCCTAACTCGGACCCCGTTAGTGTTTGTCATTCAGCACAGCCTAACATATGATTAGGTACCTAGGAGATATATTGAAGTTTCGGCCTTAGAGTAGAGCCGTGCTGTGTTAGGGATAATCTATATTTTGCCTTGATTTTATGAGGGATCCACGCCAGACCCATTTTTTTTTTGTTTTGTTGTGTATATGTGAATGACGAGACCAAAGGCAGAACTGTGCCATTGACGAGTGCCTCTCCCAGATTTGAAAGAGTGACGGGGCCCCAAATCAAGGGACGTTCGAGCCTAAAATGCCCTGACACACGGAGTTTTTAAGCAATTTCGTCATGGGAAGAGGGAAAGACTGATTCTGGGAGAGAGTTCCAGAGCTCAGCTATTGAATCGAAGAACGTTTGAGAATATAGTTTCACTCTTTGGATTGGAGAGTTGCACATAGTAGGGGTGGGATTGTGTTGCTGTGCTGGTTTATAGGTTTGAGTGTAGTGTTGTGTATTAGCCTATCCGCCCGTACTCTAGTATATTCTAGGTAGCGAAAGCGGGGAACTTGACAATAATCTTGACCCATAAACTTCTTAAAACTCGAAAAGAATGAAAGCAATCGGGCTGACGTTTCTATCATTTGGGAAGACTTCACACGGAAATAGGTGTGGATATTTACAGCCCTTTTGAGATACAGAGAGGTCAGGGATCAAGAGTATTGTTAAGTTCGTTGGTGCAACCTATAGTGCCGAGTACGCCCAGGATAGTAGTCCACTGACTAGGCTGTCCTCCGAGCTGACTATAGTCTTACCACTCCAAGTTGGCGGGGTGGTTCTGAATGGCAAACACTGGTATCACTGAAGGTCACACTTATCATGCTTAATACGATATCACGGTGATACTTCGTACACGATCTCTCTCTCTCTCTTTCATTTAACTTAATTCTCATTATGAATTATTTTAATACAGTGAGACGACCGCCAGGTTATATTGTGCAAATTAGGATGGACTTCATGAGAGAGAGAGAGATCGACCCACACCGGGCCTACCTGCCCTGGGTTCACTACATTAATTTTGAACACTTGACTTTTTTAATATTCTATATTTACCTATCCGCACACAATCCCACAACACACCCACACATCCCATGCATGAGCGTGTGATGTTTATCATAAATATATATTTTTAACTACTCTCTCTCCCTCTCTTTCCTTACTGTCGCGTCTCTCACTCCCTCTCTCTCTCCTCTCTCTCTGCTGCGTGGTGTGTTGTCTCCTTCTCTTCTCTCTCCTCTCTCTCACTCTCATTCCTCTCTCTCTCTCTCTCTCTCTCCCCTCTCTCCCTCTCTCTCTTCTCTCCACCTCTCCCTCCCGTCCTCTCATCCTCCATCTCTCCATCCTCTCCTCTCGCTCTCTCCAGCTAGGTTCTTCCTAATTGGAACAATATCACATGGCGGTCGTCAACTGTATTCAAATAATTCATAATGATAATTAAGTTACATTAGAGCAGAGAGAGAGGTTTTGTACGAGTTTATCACCCGTGATATCTCCTTGTGGAGTTTCCATGATAATTGTGGGAACCCTTCAGTGTTACCAGTTTTAACCTCAGAACCGCCAACCTGTAGGGGGTATTGACTATAGTAATCCATCAATA